>JBBPBX010040016.1:0-10275 GCA_038048925.1 Garcialebias charrua | reverse complement strand
GGGGGGGTCTATGCGCATGAACGTTTTCACTGCTGACCTGCAACTCAGGCTGCAGGACAGAACTATTTATTGAGCTGCTGTAAATGTGCGTGTTTGTGTGTGACAACTCTCTGCACTAAGTGTTATAGCCTGAGTCTAAGATTACACGCTTTATATTCCTATTACCAGCTCCTCTCACTTTTTTTGCCTCGTCCTCCGCTTCATATTCATTTTCATCCCCTGTCCAACCTTTTTTTCATACACCCTCCCCTTTCACAACACATCGGTCCTTGCTTGTAATTCTCGTCTCCTCCTGGGATGCACCAGTCAGGAAAAAGGGCTTAAACATTGGCCTATATGGGGCGATATTGCTTTTTGACATGCTTCATATTATTTCCCCTTCAATTTCACTGCTCGGTGACGGAACGCCGGATTTACTTTCTCCATGAATTTCCTGCTCTTACCCTTTGTCCTTATCTTCCTGTCATAATGTGTTCCAGGTTGGAGGGCACAGCAGCTGGGCATATTGTGCTGAGCCTTCCAATTTCCACGCTTTATTCATTTATTGACCATTCTGTGTACAATAAAATCGAGCTGCAACTGCATAAAGAGATGTAGTTGAAAAGTGGGAGGGTGGGGTGGGCAGGAGACGAGGAGAAATAACTCATGACAAACTTGTGTTGCTCTGCATGGCAGTGGGGACAAAGAGGCAAGCCAACTCATTATTCCAGGTGAAACTCCACCATTCTGCTGCTTTGGCCTCACCTTCAAATGAGATGGTAAGAAACTGATCGTGTTTGGCTCAAACTAGGAGCACATTTATGCTCAGTGTGTGGAAAGATGTTTAAAGACTTTCACATTCAGAATTTATCAGTTTACTTGAAATCACCAAACGGATATAACCCAGTCTGTTGTACAGATACTGAGATGAAATTTGACTAGCTGAAACTTTTGCACCACATTCTTTGATCCATGCAATGGTGCATTACATTTTTGTCAAGATTTGACAATGTTTTAATTAATTTATACAGGTTTGTCTCATTGAGTCATGAGGACTCATTTTCAAGAATGACTGGTTTTAATTAAACAAACCACAGATAAGGTAAAAACGACAATAAACAGCCATAAAATACATATAAAATGAAAAGGAAATAAAAGTAGTGCTATAAAACAAAATATAAAACATGCTACATTATAAAATGAGGTAAAATACTAAAAATAGGAACATGTCTGTATTTTGATTTTTGCCTTGAACTTTGTAGTTTAAAATCCCTTAGAGAGGTCAAAGTCTTCCCCCTTCTTCCACCTGCGTAATATCACTAAAATTAGAAATGTCTAAAAATGATGCAGAAAAACTGCTTCATGCATTTGTCACATCTAGATTGGACTATTGCAATGGTTTTTCTGGGTGTCCAAATACTTCTTTAAAAAATCTTCAGTTGATCCAAAATGCTGCTGCCATAGTCTTAACTGGAGTTAGTAGGAGAGATCATATCTTTCCAGTTTTAGCTTCTCTCCACTGGCTCCCTGTCAAGTCCAGAATTGAATTCAAAATCTTACTTCTTTCTAACTTACAAAGATCTCAACAACCTAGCTCCGTTTTATATTCAAGATCTTATTGTTCCATAATTTCCCAACACAGCACTTCACTCTCAGACTGCAGACTTACTTGTGGTTCTTAGAGTTTCCAAAAGCAGAATGTGAGGAAGATCTTTCAGTTATCAGGCTCTTTTCTTGTGGAACCAACTTCCAGTTTCTGTCCGTAAGGCTGGCACATTGTCCAGTTTTAAGACTGGGCTTAAGACTATCCATTTTGATAAATTCTATAACTAGGGTTGGCTTGTTATGCTGCCTCAAGCTTAAACTACTGGAGGACAAACTGACCTAATTTCCTTAAATTAATTGTTAAAATTGAATAGTTTTCATTTGACACAATTTCTATCTTAACATGTGATTCTCGACCTGCCATTGTGTATCTGGTCCTCCTTCCTGTTTCTCTCAAACCCAGCGGGTTGAAGCATATGGCCGCTTGTCCTGAGTCTGTTTCTGCTAAAGGTTTTTTCCTCATGAGGGAGTTTTTCCTTTCCACTGCTGCCTTTATGCTTGCTCAATATGAGAATTCACTATATAAATAAAATGAATTGAATTCAAATTTGACAGCTTCAGATATTTTTGCAAGGTGTTCCAGGTTACAGGAGCAGGTGAAGTCAGACGTGTCTCCCGGTGCTCCGTCCCCCCACACCCCCCACCACCACTTCCCTGCTTGCATTCATTCGTCTTGTGAACCCTTGAAGAACCTATTTTTTCCTGCATACCTTTCTAATTCAAAGGATTTGATCAGCTAGTCTCTCAACAAAATTGTTCACCTTTTCCTGACACGAGTCGGGATAAGGAGGACCCTTGACAGAAACAAATTGGATTCATGATGACAACTTGAATTCTGCTGTTTGGCTTGGAGAAATCTGGATTGTTTACAAATTTGTGTGGACGTGACAAAGCTTGGCAGCACTAAGACTGAATTATGTGGAGCGGTTGTTATCAGGACTGTGAACTCTAGGAGCACAAATGAATGGTGGAATAATCTTGGAGAAAGCGGTGAGCTCGACTTTTGATGTAAGGTATCAATTCAGGTGTTTGGAGTTTCCATCACAGAAATGTACCAGCAAGATTTTAATATAATAATAATGTGTTTGTCTGTCATCTGTGTATGTTTCCCATACACAGACGAAATTCGTCTCTGCATTTAGCCCAACCACCACCAGGTGGGGCAGTGAGCAGCCAGAAGGCGCTCGGGGAGCTGGAGAATTAGGTGTGCACTCATAGACACCCCAAGGTGTGTAGTGGCCGGGACGCGAACCCGCGTCCTTCGGGTCCCAAGTCAAAAGCCCTGCCACTACACCATGCTGGTAGGGGAGATACCATGATCATGAAGGTGGTTCACCCAGGGTGAGGCTCAGCCATTGCACTCCGGTTGTGCTGACCCCTGCGAATTCCCCAAATGTGGGAATCTCAACATGAGTTCTGCCTGACCCAAACCGTGGCCTTGACAGCAGACTTATCTCAACTCCTCCTGGCATGTTTAGAATAAAACAAAGATGCTTTTTCTTGTCTGCTCATCCCTCCCTTCCTCAAGGCAGTGGACATGTGAAGGAACCTCAACCGAGCTGATGATAAATAACACCTCTTGTCTGGACAATGGTTGAGAGAATCAGAATATCTTTATTGACATTGCACCAAGGTACTGTATTTTTCAGAATATAGGTCACGGCTTTTTATCATTTTTGCATGCCCTGCGACCTATATTCAGGTGCAACCTATTTATGGCTTTTTATAAAATAAGCTGATTTGTAATAATTTATTAACAAAAATTAAACTGAGAAACACTCTTACAATAATGTCAGCTAACAAATATATATTTTTTAGGTGTTTATCCTGCTAAAATTATTCATTTATTAAAGAAAAGTTCAGCTCAGACAGATATTTGCTATAATTTTTATCAAACAAACAATTGTTTTTAAGTGTTAATCTTCTTAAAAGCCTTGCTGTGCGCTCCTGTGGCAGACATTTGCAGCAGAGCTAAACACAGTCCACATTTTGACGTAGGTGCGACCTATATTCAGGTGCGACCTATATTTCAGAAAATACGGTACAACGGGAATATGTACGCACAGTCATCCTAAAGCTGGACTAAGTGTACGAAGCTGCAGCTGGTTATCAGTGCGGCCATCTCTTCCTTATCAGAAAGATAAGACCTGCTCGCTAAGAGACGGCAGCTCTACCATTTGCACTACCATGCTGCAGGACTTTAAAGATTCAGTATATTTTTCTGCTTCCTTCATTCTGCATCTTTATCAAACCTTAACAAAATGTTTAGTTTGTCCAAACAAGTACTTGATTAAGGTGAGTAAGGTAAGGGTGTCTCTTTTAGGGTAGAGCATTAAATGTACTTGGTAAGGGAAGTCACAATGAGGCAATAAAATACAGGATCAAATACAGGATAAAATTGAGCAACTTAGTGCATGCTGCCATGGCACTGAATTCTGCGGTTATTACATTATCAGCTTGGGAAACCCAGAGCGTCCAGAGGTAATGCTCATTGGGTTCTCGGTGTGATAAAAACTGACGCAACTCCTAATTAAATGTCAGTGTCTTCTAATGAGTGAGAGTGTGAGGATCAGGTCAGTTGCATCCATTGACATGGACATGCCCAACAAACAAGATACGGAGAGTAAACTTTCAATTGGGATTTAAAAAAAAATCACTGGCATGTTTGTGAATGAAACAATACCACCTACAAGATAAGTCACTGCTATAACATAAGTTATAGCATAACTTTGGCAACAGTAAGTTGAGAGAAAAAATGATTTAAGGAGCATTTAAAAGTAAAAAAAAAAGATACTTTTTTAAATAATTACTAAAGGCCCAGACAATTAAATTAATGCCCATTTAAGGAAATAATAAAAACATTATAGTTACAATTTTGCAACATTAAAACAAACTTAAAATGTACCACATGATCCAAATTATCTCATTTAAAATATAAAAATATAACTTCATGTCATCCTTCTGCTGGTAAAATATTTTATGTTGCTTTAATATTTTCATATCTCAGTTATTTAGACATAATTATAGTTATTGATGGTTGTTGTTTTCATACACATATACACAAAGGAAAGAGAGCAAAAACAATGCAAAAAATTGTTTTTGTTCACCTGACCACAACAAAAAGCTACACGTTGCTTTACCATCATGCTTATGATTTAAGAATTATCATTAATTTCTGCTACATATTAGATGTCTGAGTACAACCTGCTGCTAACCAGGCATGAATGTCATGTTTGTTCAGTAGTCACATATCTAGAGGACTGCAGAGGGTTAAATCCTTCTTTTCTTAACAAATACAGTATGTTGGTCCTAACAGTCCATAAGTACTTAGGGAAAGTTTTAATGACCTTTCACATTTCTCCTTGACCTGTTGTGTGTATTGTCTCTGCATTTCTTAATGAGATCATGAGCCTAGGAAAATTATGCCTTACGAAACACAAGAGTGCAAATACAATGGTGACTGTTAGAAGATCTATGAATATAAATTACTGGTAGTTTTATTTGACATGCTTCATACTTCTTTTGCTCAAAAAAGCTAATTAAAATATTTCACCATTGTGAAAGTTGACTGAGATATCTACTTTAATGGGATACAAAGAAAACATATGACACCATTTAATTCCATTTGTTGTGCCTTTTGGTCCTATTCTACTCACTGAAATCACAACCTAACAACTTTTAAAAAAATTACCAGTCATTTCAGTATTTCTGTGTAAAGACACATTTTCTACCAAAACTGGTGAGAAAAGCTCTGCAGAGAGTGGTGAAGGCTGTA
Organism: Garcialebias charrua; assembly: GCA_038048925.1. Lineage (NCBI taxonomy): Eukaryota > Metazoa > Chordata > Actinopteri > Cyprinodontiformes > Rivulidae > Garcialebias > Garcialebias charrua. The sequence goes on along the minus strand of JBBPBX010040016.1, from coordinate 4,916 downwards.
TAGAAGTCTGATGGAGTCAGCCTGCCCACCATCACAGACATCTACACCTCCGGGTGCAGGAAGAGCGCCACCTGCATCATGAAGGACCCCACTCACCCAGCACACAAACTTTTTACCCGGCTCCCCTCAGGCATAAGGTTGAGGAGCATTAAGTGCAGAACTTCTAGACTGAGGAGCAGCTTCTACCCTGATGATGTTAGACTCATTAATCCCTAGTCAGGATTGTCACTGTGAAAATGACTGTGAAAAAAATGACTGTGAAAAATCACTGTAATGCCACTTGGTTGTTGATATGTGCTGCTGACTATCCATGAAACTGATCTCATGCTGCTGATTTATTTCATGTTGTTTTGTTCATTCGCCCTCATCTGTTCACACAGACTCATGTTCATGCTACAGTTGTTTGGCGCATTGTTTTGTACTAGTATGCTTAGTATGTTCTTTATGCTGGTGAAGATTCTCAGTCGTCCAGGACATGATGAAATCAAAAAAGGCGTTCAATACAGGATCAACTGGACTTTATTTGTTGCAGAAAACGTTTCGACTTCTGTCCAGAAGTCTTTTTCAATTCTTTAGTTTAGCTATTTCTTAGTTCATATTTTAGATCTTATTGTTTTTCTTTACAATTTGTTTTTTGTTAGATGTAACTGGGACCTAGTGTACATAGTTTTGTTTCATCTCTTGTACCACATAAATAAATAAATAATAAATAAAGTGCTATATGTTGTCAACATTGTATGTTCCCATACAAAGACGAATTTGGTTCTCTGCATTTAACCCATCGCACCTGTGATGCATCCAGGTGGAGCAGTGGGCAGCTATGTAAGATGTGATGTGAATGACAATCAAGAACCTTGAATACTTGAATCCTTTAAAACTACCATCATCTGATAAGGTTACAGTAACTATATAACTAACGTGGAAAATTGTGTTCAGTCATCTGATAGCAAACGACTCAAATGGCTAACATTTGAATCCGTCTTGGAGCACAGAGTCTTCCCAGCCTGCCCTGTCTCTACAGCTCAGCTTACCTTCCTCTCCTCACTGTCTGACAGGCAGATGTTGGGGCTGTGAGGTGAGCAGGTGACTCCACTGGGAGTCCTCTCACTAGTAATTGGTTGTCACACACAGCTTCCCAAAGGTGGAAATCGTATTTCTTGGCATCCGTAAGCACAAGGGCAAAGGCTGGGGATATTATGGCAGGGTAAAGGTTTTAACTGCAGGTGTAAGTGTGTGTGAGTGTGTGTTTAACCCACTTCCAGCACTCTGTTCTCCTTTCACATATCTAAATCTTGGCCAGTCTTCCTCTACTTTCCTCTACTTTTACAAATAAAGTCCAGTTGTTTCTGTATTGAACTTTTTTTTTTTATCATGTCCTGGATGACTGAGAATCCTCACCAGCATATTCTTTTACTTTCCTACGTCATCCAGTTCTAGTTCATCTGCATGATTGTTCTTGGCACACGTTAGATTATTTTACGCTTTCATCTCTGTTTCAATTAAGTTGAAGTCAGTTTATTTCTATAGCTCCAAGTCACAACAGAAGTCGTCTCATGGAACTGTACAAAAACATTAACATATATTATAAAGCCAATTAGTAAAGTTAAATATCCAAGGAAACCAGCAGATTGTGTTGAATATTCACTTGTCACAGTCTCCCATCCTGAGCAAACACAAAGACAACAGTGGAAAGGAAAAGCTCTCTTTTAACAGGAAGAAAACTCCAGCAGAACCAGGCTCAGGACAAGCGGCCATCTGCTTTGACCAACTGGGGTTTGAGAGAACAGGAAGGAGAAACAGACAAACACAGAATGACAGGTACAGGTTTACTTTCTATTGGAGGAAAGGCAAAAAAAATCATGTTAAGGAAAAAAATAATTACAAATACAAACAGGTAGAGTAGAGAAAGTAAAGAAAAACAGAGTGAGGACATGTGATCAATTTGTCCTCCAGAAGTCTAAGCAGCATAACTGAAGGATAGATCAAGAAACCCAAGCCAACCCTCACTATAGGATTTATCAACAAGGAAAGACTTACACCTAATCCTAAACGTAGATAAAATGTCAGCCTCACTGGAAGTTGGTTCCACAAGAGAGGAGCCTGATAACTGAAATATCTTCCTTCCATTCTGCTTTTGGAAACTCTAGGAACCACAAGGAAACCTGCAGTCTAAGTGTGAAGTGCTCTTTAAGGAAAGTGTGGAATATTAAAGTATTTAAAATAAGATGGAGCTAGGTTGTAGAGGGATTTGTATGTTGGAAGTAAGATTTTGAATTCAGTTCTGAATTTGACAGGGAGCCAATATAGATAAGCTAAAACTGAAGATATATGATCTTTTCTACCAACTCCCATTAAAACTCTGGCAGCAGCATTTTGGATAAACTGAAGACTTTAATATTTTTTTGCGGACACCCATATACAGTAATTCAGTTTAGATGTGATAAATGGATGGACCAGTTTTTCTACATTTTTGGACAAGATGTTTCAAACCTTAGTGATGTTACACAGGTAGAGAGTAACTTTTTTATGTGTGGTTAAATGACATATCCTGATAAAAAATAACACCAAGCTTGTTTACATTAGAACTGGAAGCCAAATGAATGCAATTGGCACAGTTTAGTTACCAAATTCCAGTGTTGCTTTATTCTCTCAAATTGAGTAATTTTGCTCTTTTTGTGATGAGACTTTTTTATTTTATTTTTTTTTATTACATTTTTGGGCACCAGTGGCCTTTATTGGAGAGGGAGAGGGCGAAACGGTAGAGAAGGGGGAGACACCACAGAAAGAAGCTTGTCGGGTCTGGGACGTGAACCCGCGATGCCTGTGGAGAGGCTCAGCCTCCAGCATATGCGCCGCCTGCTTATCCCCTGCACCAAAGCGGCGGTACTTTGTGATGAGACTTTTAAACTTAACAAAAGCAGTAAAAACAAATGGTAGGAGGTGTGAAGTTAGATGAATGCTGTCCATGATTGTGTTGCTTTATATAAGTTTTTGCATTCATAGTCTTTTTCATTCACATGTGTTGTGTTTTGAACTCTGTTGTCTACAATGCATTTGTTGTGTTTAACTTTATCTCCTGCCCATGTCTTGACTTCAAAAGTGCACTCCATTAAATCGTAAATGTGAAGGAGGCTGCCAAGGTGGGCACAGAGTGACCTGAGGCAAGTATTATGTGGGTGGAGGTAGACAACAAAAATAACGTGCACAGGCATAAAAAATAGAAATGCTCAAAACTCATCCAAAGTTATAAAAGTATGCACTTATTTTTGGTGTTTATATATATTACTGTAATCAAATGATGGTTCTACCATCTTTGTTACCAAACAAGCAAAAAACACTGAAAAGATTCTCTCCAATGAAAAGAGTTGCTTCAAGCAAAGCAAACAAAACTTTGCTCTGTTTTAAAAAAAAATGCATATTTATGTTTATAATGAAAAATGTGTACTTTCTTGCTAGAAATTATGTAAGCTACATTTTTTCCAAATCAATATTTTCTTTGATAATAAACATTAAAGCTAATATTGGTCGAAACATCATTTCACAACTGTATGCCCACAGGTACAATTCTGGTGCTGAGAGATCCCATCTAGATCCAACCAGTTCTGGGACTCTCACAGACAACAATATGCTTGCCGTCGTCAGTTTTGATTGGATTTCATGCAGCTCTGCTCATTCTGTTGTGTTAAATTTTCTCAGAAAAAGCCTCTCCATTTCTGCAACACCTTAGTGTCCACACACGATGAGAACAAAATCAGTTTTTCACACAGCACAAGTGTCTGTAGCTGTGGGCCATCAGCTCCTCCGGGGCAGTAAAAATAAGGTTTCATGGCTAAAGCCTAAAGGTGATTAACTGTTGTGTCAATGGGACAGTGTGACCAAAATTTGAAATGGTGTGTAATGTGGCTCCAGATCTTTTAGAAATACATCAAAAACCCAAAGGAAAGTAATAGAAAGTGTTGCTTTAATAAAAACTTGATTTATGTTCCTCTAGGAAAACAAATCTGCTTTGGAAAGTGACGTAATTGACAGCAGTCCATCCATAAAAAGCTAGCAGTTTGTCTAGAAGATCTATCTGGTTTCTAAAAGATTCTTAGGGAAAAAAACTGACAAGTAATGAGAAACTGTTTGTTATAGCTAGTGGAACCAGAAGGTGCACTGCAACAAATCTGCCTTTATGTTTTTATAAGGGTAAAAAAAAAAACAACAACAAGGAACAGGAATCAGCATTTAGGAGCTACATATTTTTTAACTAAAGGAAGCACAAAAGCTAATGTTTAGTAAAATAATTTTGACTATTTCTGTAGGCTTCCAGTTTTATCTGCAGGTTCCTGAGTCCAAGATGGTGCCATTGAGCAACAGCTGTGGGACATCTTCTTAATGAGCTCCAGGAGTTAAGAGGACTGCAGAAGAGCTCCTTTCCATGCTGAAGCATTACATGCTGTCACGATCCGGGCAGGAGCTGAACTCGCTGGAACACCAAGGCCGGTTCTAGCTGGAATCTGGACCGGCCGGCGTGGAAGGATGGACCCGAAGCAGGAGGACCAGATGGCTTGGAGAGACAAAAATGACAATTAGTAAACTGCACTAACATCACGAAGGATGAATTGCTGGTGAGGCAGCAAAAACTTACCAGGCCCCCAGAGAGGACCCTTGGTGCAGACAAAGCAGGAGCCCGTGGGAGAGCAGGTGGAGCAGACCAGCAGATCATGACACCATGGAAGGACAATGCTCAATTAACGTCATGTGCAAGGACTTGCCACTGCAGCCTCAGAAAAACCAGCTCCTCCTCGTGTGAAGTCAGGAAACCAACTCTCTCCTCATGTGAAAGTCACAGAGATACTAAATACTGATCACTAATGAGACAAGAGGAAGACACCTGTGGACAATTAAGAAGAATCAGGTGAGAACAGGTGACA
>JBBPBX010040015.1:8570-24528 GCA_038048925.1 Garcialebias charrua | reverse complement strand
GCATTTTTTTCACAGCAGAATGTTGTTGGCAAGGAGTTGTTTTATAAACAATCACATTGGCTGAGTTGCAACAAATGTTGGTAGAAAATGAGATGCCACCACACAGCAGTGTGTGGCCAAGCTGGTGAGCAGCATGAAGAGGTGCTAGGCTGTTGTGGCTGTGTGTGGTTCTTCCACATGTTTCTGAGGCTCCAGTTTGTTCCATGAGTAAATTTTGTCAACATGTTTTGCTTCTTAAGACTTGTTGAATCCAATAAACAACACCAAACAAGAGTCAACATCAGAATAAGATGTTTGGTTTTGTCAGAGGTTTGACCAGTTTTACATGAGCATCATCCTCATTTAGTTCATCTCCTAAAATGACAAATTAATCCAAAACTACTGTTCAAAATATTTCTGTGATAATTTAGTCATGTATCCAATAATTTTACAACAAGCTGTTGTGTTTAATACCACTGTAAATCAATGTTGAAAGTTTATTATCAAATTTCATACTTGATGATGTAAAAGCTTATGTTTTATTTTGCTGTATTTCTTTATTTTATTTTACTTTTGATTGCAATAAAGCTTATGATTGTGGAATAGTTTGCATCCTGGTAATAATTTGAGTGGAATGCACTGATTTGTTTTCAATAGAACAAAACATCCTCATTTTAATTTGAGACCTAGTTTTGAGAATCTTACATAAATTTTCATCAAATTGTTTCAATTCAAAATTCTTAGTTTACGTGTGTAGCATGAAGCTGCCCTACTCTAATTATGACCCTCAACCCTTGTTCATATTCCAGGCTCACCATGAATCTTGTGCTTTAAAGTTACCGCTGACTTCAATGAATCTCTGATGTTTTCTACACATTTCTCGTCATGGACACAGAGTCAGCTACAGTCTGACAAATGTTTACCTTATTCTTCCTCTGTTTCTAAGAAAGAAAAACAAATAATGAAGTTTGTTTTATTTGATTAACAAGTGTGAACATGAATAATTTTGATTGTTGTTCTCAATCATAATAAAATCATGTAAAATATTACAATGTGGATAACATTTCTCTGTTCTGTTTTACAGAAAGTGATTATTCCTTCAGAGACATCTGTCGTGAGCAGTCCGAGAGCTCAAGCTATTTTCGTCAGGGGGCAGTCAAAACGTTCCCTAGGTAGTCTAAACAATATTCTCAGAGCTGTTGTTTTGCACAAAGATCCTTTGTGTAAAAAGCAGTTCGCCTTGGACCCCCGAACTGAGCAGATCGTCTCCGGCTCCGAACTGGAAGATGGTTCGTCTATGGACCACATCTGAGATCTCGTACCAAGGTCCACTCCTGCGCAGATAAAAATGTTGCTCAGTTACAATTGTTGTTAGAAGTAAATAACTGCAGAAGATGAAGCCTTTTTCCACTGCAAGACTCACGTTCTTGGCTTGAAGTCAAAACGTACAGAAGCTACTGATGGACGGTGTACCTTCTCATCAGCGGTTGCCTTCAGAACCCTGTAGCTGTCACAGTGACCGTAAGCTACTTTGGGCAGTTCCCGGCAAGTCCTCCTCATCATGTGCGTAGCGAGGGAGGGTTCGGGGGGTTCGAACGAACCGCCCACTTTGCCTATGAAGTCCCATCTAGGGATTTTATGAGGGGCCGTTCGTTTAAAGAAGAAGTTGACCAGGATAAAGCATCACACCTCAGTAGCTCATTGGAAACGCGTTGGGTTACCGCTCCAAACCTTATCTAGATATGAGTTCAATTCCCACTTGGTACAACCTTTTTTTTTTAATACTATTTACAAAACAACAAGAAATAAAACAATACATGAAACAAAAGGAAGCAGAAGAAGAAAATAATCTTATTATATCTGCCCCTTCTCAAACAATTTTTTTTTCAAACACTCGATTCAAACAACTTATTTTACGTTTGTCTTTTATTGGATTTAAAAAAATAAGTTAATATGCTTGTGGTTAACACATTCTTCTTTTTTTCATCCAATAAAAGACAAACGTAAAATAAGTTGTTTGAATCGAGTGTTTGAAAAAAAAAATGTTTGAGAAGGGGTAGATATAATAAGATTATTTTCTTCTTCTGCTTCCTTTCATTTCATGTATTGTTTTATTTCTTGTTGTTTCGAAAATAGTTTTCTTGTGTTTTTTTAATCTGGAATGAATAAATAATCTAAAAAAAAAAGTTGTACCAAGTGGGAATCAAACTCAAGTCTAGATAAGGTTTGGAACGGTAACCCAATGCGTTTCCAGTGAGCTACTGAAGCGTGTTTATCTATCAAGGTCCACATTTATTTTAAACGAACCGCCCCTCATAAAATTCTGGCTACGCCCATGCTCATGGTGTGTCTGGTCTGATCCACCAGAGAACCCCCAGAAAGACGAGTGACCTGGTTCCTTCAAGCCGACCTGTTAAGGAGCCAAACCTTGTGACAATAATGCCTTATCTGAAAAAAAAAAAAAACTATAGTCCTCTGGCGTCTCCCGGTGGTAATAAAAGCATTTATAAAAACCAGAGCACCCCGCAATTAACCAGCAATAAAAACAGCCAGCCAATAAAAACAGAGCTTCTCACTTCTCACCCCCTAACCCACGCCCCCCCAACCCACGCCCCCGCCTGTCAGCCCGCAGCGGCCGCGCAGGTTCTCGTTGAAATAATTGCAAAGCTATGCAAAACTGTTTTGTATGTGACACAAATGTATTAAATTCCCCTTCTTCATCCCTGCTCTGGACTTTTCTTTTGTTTTTTTGCCAAAAGTCAAGTGATCGCTTCATCCTCCAGACCTTGACTGACAGAAATGAGGAAGTCACGAGCGAATTAAATCATGTCCAACGTGGCTGCGTGAAGCTCTGCTGATTTCAGGGTGTTTTTGTGTTGCTGGACCAGTGCTTCATGTTTTTATTTGATTTTTTAGAACGTTTTATTAACATATAATCACAGAACTTTGTAGCGCCTGAGACGGGACGTAGTGGAGGCGGAGCATTCCAGGCTGCAGCGCGAGCGAGGTGGAGCTGAGTCATATATGCTCTGAGTGAGGAGGGACCAGAAATGTGTCTCTGTTCAAAACATTTCTAAGTGCCAGCATATTCCAGAAACTGCAGACGGCACCTTTAATGAGGAATGCATTAACCATCGAGATGAGAACAAACTTGAAGGATTTAGTTTTTGACTTCCTGATTCTTTGGAGCGCTCTTCATGACTTTGTGCTGAGTGTTTTTACTCTGAACTTCTAAACATACAAGAAATAAAATGTTTGTTTTTCACAAAGTTCAACGTTTTGTTCAGCACATCCAGCGACTGTTGCAAATGTAAATGTTCAATGTTTTCCTCACAGAAACCTGCGCACATTTCAAGAAATCCATCAGAGGTTTGAGTTTAGTAAATCAGTGAACATCAACAGATCCAATGATTTGGATTCAAAAGATCCAAAACTCCACAGAAACCAGTTTGAGCTCAACGGAGACATTTTTGTCCATTTTATAGTCAAACACAAAGACATTTAAATCTAAATCATTCTTTGGACATCAAAAATCTTATGACTGTAATTAAATCTTTTTATTTTTAAAGTTTCCAAAACTCATGTTTCCATCAAATCACAAAGTTTTGTTAACGAATGTGAAAGTTGATGTTAAATAGTTCAAAGCTTCATTTCAAAGTGAACCTTTGGTTCAGTGTTTGTCAGAAATGTTTGGTTGTGAAGCTCAGGCTTTAGATGATGGATGGACAGACAGACAATAAACAGATGTTTGAATGATCCAGAGGAACAGTTCAAAAACACATCTGGAAATGTTTCAACATAGAAACTACTTTCATGTTTTGAAACACTCAAATGTTTTTTCATCCAAAAGTGTTTTTGTGTTTGTGTTTTTTGACTGAACTCACAGAGTTGAGATGTTTTCAAAGTCAAAATGATTTTCTTTCCTTCATCAGCAGCTAAATGTAGAATATTTGATGCTTCATGGAGTCACATAGTGTTTCATCAAACAGCTGCTTGTGCTGCTGTTTTAAATTGTGTCCTAAATGTGAAAAGTGATGCGAGGACATCATTTGATTGTCCACTCTGAAGACTTTAGAGAAAGACAAACAGAGGTTTCTGTGAGACACTTGAAGCTGGACGTGTTCATTGAAGTGTTTCTTGTGAGCAGACTCCAACATGTCTCTGGTGTCAGACTCAAACACTCGGGACACATCAGCTGAAATAAAGTCCACTTTGCTGCAAACATCTGCTGCTGTGAAAACAAAGTGGAAACATGAACGCAGCAGGAAAAGTCATTTTGAACGCTGCACACAAGATGACTTTTCTGTGGATCATCAGTGGAAAATATTGTCCACAAGTGATTTCAGCAGCATGTGGTGGTTGAGGCCAGTGTTCCTTTAACAGCTGTTTCCTCTTGCTCACATCTGTTTGACAGAATCAAAGGAGTGAAATAGTTAGAAATGTGTTCCAGTTTGATCCAGGTGAAGTTGAAGAATTCAAAGTGAAAGAATTCAACAAGAGCCTCAACAGTCTTCTACTCTCCATCATGTTCAGCCTCTGGATTGAGACGTTTCAAACTGAAAAGTTCATTTCCTTTGGCTTCCAATGATTTTAGCAGCTCAAGTCTTTTTTCATTGACTCCTTTAAGAATAGATTTGGACTTGTTCTTAAATGTTGTGTTTGAACACCTTCACTTTGTTGTTTTATGGATGTTATTTTGGAGTTTGTTGTTCAGCACATTGGTCAACTCTTGTTGTTTAAATCTGCTTTATTAATAAAGTTGATCTCATTTGATTCATGGATCAGCCTGTATTCTATATTTATACAACATGTAATGATGTTACACAACTATTTGATGTTTTTTCTAAGAGAATGGCTGAACTTTAGGACTTGATGACAGTTTTTCTACCTGATTGTTGTTTATTTGATGAAGAAATGTGATTTGATGTCTCTGTGATTTAAATGTGTCTGGAATGACAAAAAGAAAAAAGAACTTGAACAAGTTTCTGTCCACAGTCACACTGACTAAAGCTGACACATTAAAGCTGGTCAAACTTTGCTCGGCGGCTCCTCTCATCACTCCGTCCTGGAGTTTATTGCTGAAGGCTGTTTTTGTCCAAGTGGACAAATGTCTGAGCCTGAAGACCAAGGAGACAGCAGCTGTTCAGATCCTGAAGAAGGATCCAGATGTTTCCAGGACTCTGATAAAGAGGTTGATCCCAGACGTGTGTTCATGAAGATTCAACACTTTTCTTTCTGCTCTGCTTGAAGATGCACCACAAGCTGCTCATCTTTCATTACATCATCTAGTTTGTGTCCTCGTCTTGTTTTCCAGATGTTCCTGATGAACATGATCAGTGTCCTGAACACAGAGCCTGTAACCTGGTCCAGTTCTAGGACTGGTTCCAGTACATGGGGCAGACCTGTCTCACCTTTGAGGTGCTGGACAGGACTCTCTCTGACCTGTTGCATGAGGCAAACTGGATGCTGCTGAACACAGATGTGATCTGCCCCACACATCTGCACAGCAGCTGTTTCTTCTAATGCACAACTGATATCTATTGATCTATAGATCTGGATCAACTCCTCACAGCTGTGCTTTGAAACACGACATTTGAAAATAAAATAAAATAATAAAAACAGGGCGGCCGTGGCGTAGTGGTAATGGCAGTCGTCCCCCGATCGCAAGGTTGGCGGTTCGAGTCCCGGTTCCCCACACCATGTGTTGTTGTGTCCTTGGGCAAGACACTTAACCCTGAGTTGCTCCCGGTAGGACTGGAAAGCACCTTGTGTAACACCTATGACACGCTATTAATCTTGGCTAGTTTGCCAATTATCTAAACAACGCTCATGGCGTGTTTACAGTCTAGTTAGGTTAAGGGCTAGTTACCAGGTTCGACTTCTGGAGCAAAAAAAGAAAGAAGTAAAATAGTAAACCTTAAATTATTGACTCAGACCACAATGTGAAAGTTGAACTGCCAGCTTATCATTTAATAAAAACACAAATGAATAAACAACAACAATACACACAATCACATATAATTACACTCAAAACGATATAAATAAATCCCTTGTTCCCTTTTTGGTAATTTATTAACCTCTTCTTAGAAGTTCAATAAACACTAAATGGTAATTAAGGGTTGCTATTTATTTTATATCTAATTTGTATTCTAGTTTATTTCAATTTAGTACTGCAATTTATTTAATTTACAGCTAATTAATCTTTTAAACCTAATTTAAAAGATTAGTGCTCCTTTAAGAATTTAAGCTATTTAGTTTTCTAAATTAACTACTTCTCAAAATAAATCTTATCTATTTTTAAATTCAAAAACCCAACAACAATTTACAGTTCACAACTTAATAAATACTAATTGGGATTTAAGAAAAGAAAAAATGTAAAAAGAACCACAGAAATTCAGTAAACTGAATAATGTGTAATCAATTCGACCTTTTCCCTTCTCTCATGAAAAGTTCTGGTTGAGAAATCGGTTCTGAAAAGTCCACTGCTCTTTTTTTAGAGAGGCGGGAACAATTTGGATCATACCACTTTTCTTTGGGTAAGATGAAGTGTTCCAGCAGGAGGCGGAGCTTCTGCTGGGCGGTTCTTCAATTCCTGGGGTTACTGACTCGCCATCTGTTTCAGTCTGGACACAGCTGCTGACAGGGAACTTCCGGTCCAGCTCCTGACTCAGCAGAACCGTTGAAACACCCTCAGCAAGGCTTTCCAGAAGGTTCTAGAAGCTTTCTCATAGAACTGGAAAGAACCTTCCAGCACACACAAGGGGGAAAAAAAAAAAAAGCCTGGCACAGCCAGGGAGAAACACAAAAGTCTGTTTTAGCTTTCTAAAATTACAATAGTCACTCGGTTTTGCTGACACATCTCAAACCAGTTTTTTAGGCATAAAACGACATAAATTGTGTTTCTTATCTTTCTCCTTCGGTGAGACAAAAATATATAACATATAAATTATTTTTCCAGAAAATAAAATATACTTTTAACTCACCAAGTTCAGTTCTGTTCAGAAAATAAAATTCCTGAACGCAGTCAGGTCGAGGAAAAAAGTGCAGAAACCACTCTTTACGTCTAAAGAGTTTTCTCAGGCGACAGGCACCTTTCTGATCAACGTTTCTCTAACTTTCTCCTCTCTTCTTCTCTTTCTTTTACAACAAAGCGTTCCGCTTCATTGCTTTTCAGTCTCTGACTTTCCCGCTTCAGGTGACTTGTATTTATACACTCTGCTGCACATGCGCAGATGGAAACAAACCCAACGGCTGTGGGACCAGTCATGTGAGCTGCACATGCGCAGAGGAAAACAAAACTTAACGGCTGCTGGACCAGTCACGTGAGCTGCACATGCAGGCAACCTTTCAAAATAAAAGTCTTCTGCTTACATTAAATACTGTGACCAAAATAACCTCTTTGTGTACAGATTTCAACACAATAAAAGATAATTACACCAAATATTACCTTTAAAATACCTGTAATCATTATCTTTTATGGTTTCAACCATTTTAGACCTATTTCCTATTTATTTCTCTATTTATTTATTTATTTCCTATTAATCTGTTTAATAGCCAAATAAATAAAATGGATACAACAATAAAGGTTATTTTAGCCTGGGTTACACCCTCCCCACTTGAATCTATGCAAGTCCCTTTGCATACTACTCAAATTAGGCTAATTGGTTCTGAGGGTTTTTCTATAGAATCTGTGACAGCTTCACTCAAACTTTGGAATAAAGATTGGACTATACTGACAATAGGATTTCCTAATTTTGGATAGGTTAAGATCTTTGGTTTGGTCCTCTGTCGAGAAGGTCTGCTAGCAGCTAGTTCTGTCTCAGGGTCGCATTCTCTGTCCTCATTGGTCATGAGTTCAGTCTCGTTAACTTCAGTCTGAGTCGGTTCAACAGCAGTAGCTTGACTAAGATCTGAAGCATTATCTATCTCATCAAGGTGAGTGTCTGATTCCCTAACTCGTTTAGGTTCAGATACACTCTGTGTTTCTTTCAAGTTATCTCTTTCAAGTTCTGGAGGAGTTTCAGAAGGAAGGACTACCTCGTACTCCTCGACCACCCTAGAGATTTCCTGCAGAGGGCCTGGAGTGTCAACGTCCACATGAACTGACCCCTCCAAGACTTTGTTTTGGCCTGCAGGAAGGACTTCAGGCTCACTTCCTGACAACCTGACAAGACCAATATTACTGGTTTCTTCCTGTCTGTACCTCTCTTGTAACACGTTCAGCACGCCTCTGTAGCTACAAGAAAGGGTACTGGAATCTGTGTTAGCAAGAGAAGAATTTTCAAAAAGAAGATCAAGAATGTTTGTACCAATCAAGAGAGAAGATTGGACACTGGAGCGCGTGGTTGGAATAACTAGCGCAAGAGAAAACACTGTGAATTCTTGTCCAAAACCATCCTCTGGAAAGGTGATGTTAACGCAAATATAGCCTGAATATGGGATATTCTGACCATTTGCGACTTCAACTTCAAGAAGGTCACTTATGGGATAGATTTTCAGATGTGAAAGATAACTGTCATAAAATGACTGGGAAAGTTGGTAGAGCATGGTTTTGCTGAATTAGGCTGAAAAAAGTTGGATTGATTTTAAAAACTTGTTGAAATAGCTGAAAAGCTGAAATTTGCATAAAACAGCTAAATAGTAGCTAAAGTAGCAAAAATATGTTAATCTTTGAAAAATTTGCTGAAAGGAGCATAATGATCTGAAATTAGCAGAAATAAGTCAGTAGATGTACAAAAATGTTGAAGTAAGCTGCATAAAGCTGAAAAGAGCACAAAGCAGTTGAAGAAACAGCTGAATTTATCTGAAAGTAGCTGAATTTTTTTTTAAATTTTGTACAAGGAAGCTGAAGGAAGCTGAGCTAGTCCTCAACTTGTGACCCGGTATCAAGAAGACAATTACACATCTGTCCATTAATTAGTACCTCAGCGGTGTACTTGGCTCCAACTAAGCCTTTAGGTAACTTCACACTAGCTGATTTATTGTGAAGAACCCGTTTCCTGTTTTTTCTGGGATGTCTAGTGGGACTGGTATCAATAACAGCACTCATTTGTCCCGCAATGAGGGCTTCGTCTAGTTTAAAGACTGTGTTCGATTGTTCTGTTTATCCCAAAGCAACTGTTTTGCTTTTAACTGGGTTCTCTTTTCTGCAACAAGGGATGGATTTGATTCACTTGTGCAAGCTGAAACAATGTGACCATCCTCGCCACACCGAAAACAATACCAAGGCTTCGGCCTACGTTTTACAGTTTGGACTGTCTTGGTTTGTTCAGGTGCCTTAGATTTAGTTTGCTTCTTAGTTCTAGGTGCACTAGCATTTTTTTGAGTGGAGTTTGGTGATTGTAGTCTAACCAATTGGCTCCGGAGCTCAGCAATCTGTGCTTTTAGTTCTGTGACCTGATCACCTTGGTGAATCACAGGTGGAACTACTTTTTGAGGTTTCAATTTGTCTATTTGCTTCTGCATCTGAGTCATCTGGGTTCTCATCTCAGTGAGAACGTCTTGCACTGTGGGTTCAGAGAGGTCAGAGGTCACAGTAATACCTTGGGAGGTTACTGTTCGCCTCGCAGCAGCGAAGTGTTTTTTCATTCTGCTCTCTTTTGCCACATGCTTATCTTCTTCCACTCTTAGCTGCAGCAGCAGCTCAGTGAATGAAGGTGGTTTATCTTTCTTTCTTTCAAGCTCTAGTTCTGCTAATAAGGCGTTGTCCCAACACCCACGACAGAACTGACGCAGAAGGTGTCGGTCAGCTTCGGTGGGAACTGCTCCACCTCTGCTCAGGGCTTTAGAAAGGACTGTCTGCAAGCGATGAAGGTAATGTGATGGCTTTTCACCAGGATCTTGGAGAGTGCTAAGAAATTTAGCGAAAAGCTCATCTCCATCTTCCACGGCACCAAAAGCTGAATTCAACAATTCAATATAAGCTAATGGGGATGCAGTAGAGCCTAATGGTTTTACTACATTGGATGCAGGTGGAACAAGGCTGTCTAAAATTTTTCTCGAGCATTGCAGAACAGACAGATCTGGATCCTGAAGCATGAGCTCAACACTGTTGCGCCATGTGTCAAATTCAATCTCATGACTCGGACATGGTAATTTGCCTGAAAACTGCCTAAGACGGAAAGAGGCACTCACCTGTGAGACTGGAGCTTCATTTCGCACTATGTGCTCTACGATAACTTTCTGCACCTCAGGATGAGTGACAATGTTCTGTGTTAGGTTAGAGGCTAAATTGGGTCGAGGTCGGTTGTCTGAGTCAGAGTCAGAATTTTTAGAGTAGTTTTAGACTGCTCTGCATTTCCATTGAAGGAAATTCGGTCATTTTGTGTCTCGAGAGTGAAATTTTCATTTTTCACTGTCTCAAAACTGCCTGTTACTGCTTCAGAGCAATTTGACAAATGCTCACGCAGTACAGCTTCAAAACATTCTCCACCTAATTTAGCAATTTCTTGCAGTTCACCGATAAAACGGTGGGTGGCTCTAAATGTAACATGAGACACATACTCACCGGACAGGGCTCTGATCTGGTGAGAAACTTCACTGGAGCTGTCAAATGTGTAAGGGAGTAAAGGTTCAAGTGCTGTTAAAGCAGTTTTACTCTCAAACTCTACAATGACATTTCTATGATAAGAAGACTGGGGGTCATCTATTCTCAAAATTCTCATGATTTTTCCATACCTGTTAAGGAAATCTGACACATTTTCATCAACTTCTGTGTCAGTAATACCACTAACAATAACGGCATTTGGAACTTTAACGTTTTCTTTATCAATTATATCCATTTTGCTGAACTTGGCTTTTTTTTTTTCTTATTAATCTAATTTTCTAATTTCAATTTTCTATTTTTCTACTGTGGATCTGAGTTAAAAATGAAGTTTAAGCTTCTATTTTATTTTATTTTATCTTATTTAATTGCTCCTGGCTGGCTCGCCAATTTTTCTGTAACACCTATGACACGCTATTAATCTTGGCTAGTTTGCCAATTATCTAAACAACGCTCATGGCGTGTTTACAGTCTAGTTAGGTTAAGGGCTAGTTACCAGGTTCGACTTCTGGAGCAAAAAAGAAAGAAGTAAAATAGTAAACCTTAAATTATTGACTCAGACCACAATGTGAAAGTTGAACTGCCAGCTTATCATTTAATTAAAAAACAAATGAATAAACAACAACAATACACACAATCACATATAATCACACTCAAAACAATATAAATAAATCCCTTGCTCCCTTTTTAGTAATTTATTAATCTCTTCTTAGAAGTTCAATAAACACTAAATGGCAATTAAGGATTGCTATTTATTTTATATCTAATTTGTATTCTAGTTTATTTCAATTTGGTACTGCAATTTATTTAATTTACAGCTAATTAATCTTTTAAACCTAATTTAAAAGATTAGTGCTCCTTTAAGAATTTAAGCTATTTAGTTTCCTAAATTAACATACTTCTCAAAATAAATCTTATCTATTTTTAAATTCAAAAACCCAACAACAATTTACAGTTCACAACTTAATAAATACTAATTGGGATTTAAGAAAAGAAAAAAATGTAAAAAGAACCACAGAAATTCAGTAAACTGAATAATGTGTAATCAATTCGACCTTTTCCCTTCTCTCATGAAAAGTTCTGGTTGAGAAATCGGTTCTGAAAAGTCCACTGCTCTTTTTTTAGAGAGGCGGGAACAATTTGGATCATACCACTTTTCTTTGGGTAAGATGAAGTGTTCCAGCAGGAGGCGGAGCTTCTGCTGGGCGGTTCTTCAATTCCTGGGGTTACTGACTCGCCATCTGTTTCAGTCTGGACACAGCTGCTGACAGGGAACTTCCGGTCCAGCTCCTGACTCAGCAGAACCGTTGAAACACCCTCAGCAAGGCTTTCCAGAAGGTTCTAGAAGCTTTCTCATAGAACTGGAAAGAACCTTCCAGCACACACAAGGGGGAAAAAAAAAAAAAAGCCTGGCACAGCCAGGGAGAAACACAAAAGTCTGTTTTAGCTTTCTAAAATTACAATAGTCACTCGGTTTTGCTGACACATCTCAAACCAGTTTTTTAGGCATAAAACGACATAAATTGTGTTTCTTATCTTTCTCCTTCGGTGAGACAAAAATATATAACATATAAATTATTTTTCCAGAAAATAAAATATACTTTTAACTCACCAAGTTCAGTTCTGTTCAGAAAATAAAATTCCTGAACGCAGTCAGGTCGAGGAAAAAAGTGCAGAAACCACTCTTTACGTCTAAAGAGTTTTCTCAGGCGACAGGCACCTTTCTGATCAACGTTTCTCTAACTTTCTCCTCTCTTCTTCTCTTTCTTTTACAACAAAGCGTTCCGCTTCATTGCTTTTCAGTCTCTGACTTTCCCGCTTCAGGTGACTTGTATTTATACACTCTGCTGCACATGCGCAGAGGGAAACAGAACCCAACGGCTGTGGGACCAGTCATGTGAGCTGCACATGCGCAGAGGAAAACAAAACTTAACGGCTGCTGGACCAGTCACGTGAGCTGCACATGCAGGCAACCTTTCAAAATAAAAGTCTTCTGCTTACATTAAATACTGTGACCAAAATAACCTCTTTGTGTACAGATTTCAACACAATAAAAGATAATTACACCAAATATTACCTTTAAAATACCTGTAATCATTATCTTTCATGGTTTCAACCATTTTAGACCTATTTCCTATTTATTTCTCTATTTATTTATTTATTTCCTATTAATCTGTTTAATAGCCAAATTAATAAAATGGATACAACAATAAAGGTTATTTTAGCCTGGGTTACACATGCCTACCCATATATACGTACACTTGCATATGCATTCAAATACATATGTACATACAATACCTGCATGTGCATCCCTGCATCTATTTGTGTGTGGTTGTGAGCATGCATAAGTGTATAAGGCTTCTCTAATAGAACATTTAATAGTGACTGTGAAGCAGCAGAGACCCGACACCCAAGACCCGAGGCAGACAAAGGGGGGACCAGATTCCAAGAAAATCTTGATTTACTCTTGAACCATTTTTGTGTGGTCTCCTAAACATGACCTTGAATTTATTTAGAATCTGTGGTACGTATCTGGTTTATGTTAATGCTGCCAGGTTGAGACGTCCATTGTTTAAAATGTGTATGTTCGTCAGCACCAAGCATTCTTAAATTATTACCTCATGTTCTGGTTGTGATATTTGTTTGATCAGAATTAAGGGCGAAATATACCTGAGCGTTCTATCTATACGCCACGTACGTACGTCAAGGCAAAAGCGTAGCCCCGCGTAGCCCCTCAGGGCATGTACGCGCAAAGATTTTTTTTACGACCGCGGACGCTTGCGCGGTGTCTGACCATAAACTTCCCCGGCGCCGGACTGTTTTGTATGTTACACAAATGAAATAAATTCCCCTTCTTTATCGCTGATCGGGCCTTTTCTTTTGTTTTTTTGCCTAAAGTCAAGTAACCGCTTCTTCCTCCGTTCACTCGATGACTGAAATGAATGAATTCAGGTCCTACCTGGGTGCGCGATGTTTTAAATATTCCCTGGTGGACTGTGTGCTGCAGGAAAAGCGCTCCCTGTTATTATTTTTATTTCTGAGATAACTTTTTATAACATATATAGTAGAAACACCGCATCAGAACACCGCAGCGGTCTTCAGCGAGCTGCTCATGATGCATTCTCGAGGTTTCACTGAGCTGACTGAAAGCTGTCAATCATTTCAGTAGGCGTGTCAGCAAGTGACCAATCAGCGAGCTCAGTTGAGTCCCCTCCGCGCGCAGCTGCTCATATTACAACAAGGATCTGGAGCGAGAACGCGAGCGTTTGAAAGCTGATAAAAGCCGAGCTATAGCAGCGAAAACATGCGCACAAAATGCGCGCGTACAGTGGCGTACTTCATGTATGCTCAGGTGTATTCCAGCCTTTAGAGTTGCATTGGGGCCTAAAAAAATCCAACCGGGCCCTGACAGAACCCATAACTTTTTTCCGAGCCTGACCCGACCAATTCACTGTAATTAGAAGCCCAAACCCAGAAAAAATAAAAAATATATATATTTTTTTAATTAAGCTTTTACTGCTTTTTTAAGCAAATCAGTTTGACATGATTTAAATGTATTTCAAAGAAAGGAAGATATAATATTTATTGTTTATTAACAAGAGTTAGCAGATTATTATAGTTATTATAATATTATAGTTATTAAAGTTATTAACGTCATCAGCCGCACGCGTCCACTGATGCCGCGGCTGGGTCCAGTTAAGCCGCAGGTGCGGCGCTGGGAGCCATCTATCTGGACTTTTTTGTACGTCTTTCAACCGGCTGGGTTAGAAATGACAGCTCTAATCTAATCGCAAATGTATTTGTTGGATAGAGAAATAACCAAATGTTTTAACATTATTTCTAAATCTTGAATTATGCGTAGGTAAATATGGCCGCATGTGCAGATTTCCCTGTTTGTACAAAAACAGCACGGTAATCGTGTTAAGACAAATTCAGTTTTAAAATTTATATGGTTTTATTTAAAATATAAATTTAATTCATGTTTTTTGAGCCACTCCCAAATTTCAGCGTAACAGATCACTACTGTTGTGTTTGTGACTATGTAGGAGAGCTGAAAAACAATATGTAGATAATTTAAATAACTAAATATTTTATTTAATTTAGCACTAGCAGCACTTTGGGCTCAGAGTTGCTTTTCTTATTCTGCACAGCAGGATTTTCAAACCTAATATTGATTAATTTTCCTCCAGTGATGAAGATATTACTTCAAAAATGTGTTATTTCCCAGTAGAGCAGTGAAATGGTGACAAAGAGCTGGTGGAATAGTAAAAGCACTGAGAAAAGCCTTGAGTCTAACGCTGACATTACAGCCTTTCTAAATAGTAAAAAGTACTCAAGATTGAGTGACTTGTATAGTTTCATGAAGATGTCTCGGATGAAAAAGAAAGACGATAAAATCTAAATGGTTTGTGCAATTATGCTTCCACAAACAAGGTTTATAATGTTATAATATAACAAAGAGTCTGTTAGTCTAACCATCTCTATAAATTCATTATATTATAAATAAACTGCTTTTTAGGAGAGAGAGAGAGAAAAAAACTGCTGCTCTTTGTATGATTTGACATTCTGAAAAAGAAAATATCTGAAAATTATTTCAGTGTGTCACTTTGTCCAAATGGCTGGAGTTCTCTGGAGAAACCGCAACAAAAACTGGAAATCAGAAACCACAAGTCCAACAAAGAAAAAAGTCCATCCATCCATCCATCCATCCATCCATCTATCCATTGTCATCTGTCATATTTTCATGGTTTAAACTAAATTTGGCGATTTATTTTTACAAGGGGTGCATAATTCAAGCTTTAGAGCAGGAGTGTCAAACTCACTTACAAAAGGGGGCCAAAATCAAAACATTTTTTCAAACTAAGGGCCGATTTCAGAATCTACATTAACTCAAATCAGATACCCAACATCTTTTCTTGGTCACAGGCTCCTCAACAAACATTTGATTGGTCTCATTTGATGGTCGCTGTTGTGCTTTCAACATCACAATCAAAGATTACTGAAAATATTCAAGAGATAAAAGTATTTTACTTTTCACATATCATCTTGGGGGCCAGATAAGATATCAACGAGGGCCACATTTGGTCCCCGGGCCTTGTGTTTGACACATATGATTTAGAGGATCCAGTTTGTATGTTTCATGTTGACTTATTTGCGGTATTGTACAATGTTCTGCTCATTGTGCCTCGTCACTTTTCACATCCATGCTGATGGACAACTCATTATGTGTTAAGTGTCTACTCGATGGAAATTGAAAAAAAAAAAAATCAAAGTCATTCCATTTTTTTTTTATTTTTATATAATTTTAAAAACTTGAAATGTGTGGTATAAATTTCTTACTATTCAACAAAGTTAAGTCAGGTCCTCTGAATGGTTCCTTTGTGTTGAGATGTTTTGTCTTTCATCCCAAAGACTTCATCAGTCACAGCAAACTCA
>JBBPBX010040014.1:16805-29591 GCA_038048925.1 Garcialebias charrua | reverse complement strand
TATATAGTAAAATGGGTGTTAGGTTAGGGAGGGGGCCCTGTGAGCTTCGGTGCCCAGGGGCCCCTGGGGTTGTTAATCCGGCCCTGGGAACAACGACTCTTTACCTGGCGAAGATTCTTCATCTCGGCTATGGTAAAGTAGATTAGCCTCAACGTACACAGACCATCCGTCCGTGCTTCTCATGTTGATCAGGCTTCAGCTGTTCACCTTCCAGCGGCTTCCATGAGATCTGCGTCGACCTCCCGAAGTAGCAACCTCAGTTCCGGTTTGGCTTTTCAAGATAAAAGATTCTTTGAAGGAGTTTCGTTAAAATAGAGCGTTTCAGCTCTTGAAGATGACTTATAACTTGGCATGTTATAAGTCTTTAACTGAATGACGTGGTCATTAGCGTGTTGACCAGACGATCATCAGTTCTTTGGAGAAGACCATAGTTTGAGGCTTACTCCAGCAGACTCTCAGTTCCAGCAACAGCTTAGAACTTTAAGGAAGGATCTGATCAGTGACTTGTTCTTCCCCGATTGGTTCAAACGAACCAGTGGAAGGGAGTTAGAAATGAAGGTCACTCGGATAGGAGAAGATTGTTTTAAGAAGTCGTTTAGAATGAAGAGAGAGAACAGATTAGACTGGAGCCAGCTTCATAAAACAACTGATTAAAACTGTATTCTAACTTCTAACAAACTGAGGAGTTCAGTCTGACATATTAATTCACTTTCAACGTTTGATTCATCATATGAAGAAGTGATCATTATTTTGAAATAACATTGGATTCAATAAAGCTTACTTAACACAAGGTTATTCATTAACACAAAAAGAGGAATAAGAGAGTCTCTTATGACTTATTGGCCCTCATGCACGAAACAGTTCGTATTCTTATCCTAAATGTCTCCTACTTTTGTTCGTACGAAGTGTTCGTACGAACATGCCACGTCAGATCCAACAAACTCTTCTATCCACAGGAAAAGCGTGTAAACGGGCTGCTTAAAGTTGATGAATCTCACCTGTTCTAAACAGCTGCGCGTGCACGCGTGAGCTTATTTACATAATTCCCACCCCTCAAAACGCCATATAAGGCTACGTTTCCTGCCTCAGAGGCAGAACGTGTACGTTCATAAAATGACAGCGAAAAGTAAAAAAGAAGAACTCTACCGGTGCGGAGGATGAAGTTCTGTGGTCTCTGAGGACAAGAAAAGAAAATCTGTCCTTATTAGCAGCGTCACTCATGGAAGTAAATGACCAGCTAAAACCAAAGAAAGTTTGTTTATAATAAATGTGGATCTCGAAACATGCATGCGTACTGGTGGCTTACTGGTTAAAGCATTGCACTGTTAGCTGTTCCTAACCTTTTTTCTACACCTCGTGGGATCGAGTCCCACAAGGTATGATTCTTTTTTTTTCCTTCTTACTTTAGATTATTTATTCATTCCAAATTAAAAAGGCTTTATGCTTTATTTCTTGTTGTATTGTAAATAGTTTTCTTGTGTTTTTTAAATCTGGAATGAATTAAAAAAAAAAAAAAAACGTTGTCCTCCCACGGGAGGCGATCCCATGACCTTCGGAACTGCGACGCAGTGCTCTACTGACTGAGCCACATCAGAGCTATGACAGCAGCTGGAGGAAGTCTGTGTAAAGTCTGGCTTACCGAAGTCTGCGATACCGCGGCAAATTAAACTTAAATTAATTCATGGTTTAAGTTGATTTCAGTTTGAGATCTTCATATTAATATTGTAGTGTTAGAAAACGGCATTGATAACAAATTGATTTTCATTTAAATACTTTAATCCGTTAGTCATTATTACATTTAAAATTATAATTCGACTTCAAACAGAACCTATTGTCAAAAACAATTGTGGTGCGTTACTTTTTTAAACTCTAAACATTTCCTAAATAACGAAATATGAAGTTATTTGTGGAGTAATGCTGTCTGGATGACAGCAGACGGACCGCTCGTAAAATATACGACAGGTCCGGACCACACGTAGATTTTGTTCGTATCTGAAAAAAATCGTAGGATACGTGAACATTGTTGAATGCCACATATGCTCCTAAATCACTCGTAAGCACAGTTTAAGCACAAATCTGTGCGTACGAACGGTTTGTGCATGAGGCCCATTGTGTTTTGATTCAAAATAATGTAATAAAATAGTGTCCACTTGTCTCCTTGAGAGCCTCAGGAGCCGTATACCACTCAGAGTTTCAGAGAGACATGAAAAGGTGCAAACCCAGGTCAGAGATGAGGGGTCTATCTCACTACAGTCCCCCCTTTTGGAAGTCATGGCGCACCGTTTGTCACCTTTTTCATCCCTTCAGAGTTTGCAGGTATGCATATTATTATGACATTAGGGAGGGTACTGGCACTTATTTTTTTCCACTTAAAGCACTGTACACACACACACACACACACACACACACACAGAAAGGGAAGCAAATAAAAAAGAAGGTTGACAGATTTATTGTACTGATCAATCAAACAAGTGATTCAACTTTTTGTCTTGACTTGTTGATCAGAGCAGGATTTTCATAAAATCAGAATCAGAATCAGAATATCTTTATTGACATTGCACCAGGTACAACGTGAACATGTACACACAGTCATCCTGAAGGGGGAATACGTGTGTGAAGCTGCAGCAAAATCGCGCGGCCATCTCATCCCTTATCAGAATGATAATCTTAGATATGAAAAAGGAGAAAACCATGAGAATAGATAGTGGTATTACAAAAAAGATCTTTCACATCTTGTCAATTAGGATACGACATGAGACATCAAAAAACCCTACCAGCAAGCACAGTTAAGACAATCACATTTGCATTTGAGGTCCAAGCAGTGAGTTTAGTCCATAAGCCTTGTTCAGTTCAGCCACAGTTCTGTTGATGTTACCAGCCAGCATTTCTGATAAGCGCTCACAGAGAGTTCTCTGGGGAGGGGGGCATGCAATAGATGCAGTTGTTTTCCTCAGTTGCTCATGTCCCAGGAGAAATTTGATAGCAAGCCCTTTCCAAGGCCGTTTGGGAAGTCAGATTTGAGATAAGCATGATTATTTTACTTCAGGCAGACAGTTTACTTTTTCTGAAGCCTTGAGTGTCTGTTCTGGACGATCAAAATCCAATATCCAATATGTTTTAATCCTTCCACTGAAACCATGCAGTGAATCCCCACATCCAGATCCCCCCTTCGCTGACGAGTCCCAAAGCTCGTAAAGCAGCTGATTTATTGAGGTCACTGCACAGATCAAACTCCCACTCTGCCTCGGAGTCTTCTTTTCCGATAGGACAGTGCTTCACAGGTGCCGATCAGTAAAGCTGCTGCTGCTGTCATCATAAATCCAATTATGTAAAGAATGTGTAAAGAATGTGTAAAGAATGTCGTGCTTCGCTGCTGAGTTTTATTTGTGTTTGGAGATGATATTGTTTACCCCTTTGCACGTCTTGTTCAGTATTTCCACCTAAACTCTGCAAGTTACATTAGATGCTGTAAAATCACGGATGATGAATGAAAAACTCTTCTTCCACTTCCAGTCTTTCAGTTTCCATCAAACATTATGATAAAAAAACAAAACAACAAAAACAAAATCAAGTAAATCCTGGCATCCCTTGAAGGAATGAAAATGTCCTGCCGCCTTTTGTAACGGAGTTTTTTAAAGTTAAATCGTCTTATTCTGAGAAAAGATGGAGTTATAGACATTTTGGTCAAACTTGGTGAATAAAAATGTCAAAGAAATGGGAGAAAATTGTGTTTACCTCTATGTGGGATGTTGTCTATCACGGTGCACTTAGATTGGTGGATGGTGGAGATGGGTAGAGTGGTGGCGCAGTGGTTAGAGACGGTGGGCCTGTGATCGGAAGATTGTCGGTTCAAGCCCCGGAACTGACATAAAAAAATGTGGATGGAAAAAGGTGAAACACCCACACCTGCCTCCACCCTCATTTGCCCCATGGCCCCTGAGCAAGGCCCTTAACCCCCACCATCTGCTCCCTAAAACAGGTCTCTCTTGTAAATGAGTTTTCGTGGCTCAATGAAACTACCTGGATAAATAAAGGGTAAATGAAAAAAATGAAAAAAATCATAACTGGCTGTGATTATCGTTCCTACCACTGCACCCTGTATTCACTGGTTAACTGGTCATCACTAACTTTACGCAGACTCTTCCACTGGTACATTTTCATCTTTAAATCACTTCTTGGTCTGCTGCCTTCATACATCTCCTCCTACATGTCTCTGCGTGAGTGCAGCTACAGCGTGCGCTCTCAGGACATGATTACCTGCAGTGTTCCATCAGTGAGGACTGAACTTGGAAAAAGGACCTTCTCCTACTCTGCTCCTGCTTCCTGGAATATCTTACAAAAAGATCTGAAGCTCTCAACCTTGACCTCTCTAAATGGTTTTAAGAATCTGTTGGAATCCTGGCAAGAACCAATGCAGATATGTTCCTGTTTTTTATTTTACTACTGAATTTTAAATAATAATGAATTTAATTTATAACGCACTTTTCATTAATGAAAATCTCAAAGTGCTACAAAGTGCAACAATTATTAAACGTCAATAAAACAAGTGATAAAACAAGTAAAATCAATAACCTACAATAACCTTCACATAAATGTGAAGAAGACAAAGGAGATGATTGTGGATTTCAGAAGGAACAAACACACCCACACCCCACTGAACATAAGTGGATCTGCAGTGGAGGTGGTCTCCAGCTACAAATACTTGGGTGTACACATGAATGATAACCTCAGCTGGAGCAACAACACCACCAGCCTGATCAAGAAAGGTCATCAGAGACTCTACTTCCTCAGACGGCTGAGACGAGCTGGTCTGAGCAGCTCAGTCCTCACCTCCTTCTACAGGTGTGCAGTGGAGAGCATCCTGTGCTCCAGCATCAACGTGTGGCATGGAGGCTGCACAGCTGCAGAAAGAAAAGCTCTACAGAGAGTGGTGAAGGCTGCACAGAAGTCTGTTGGAGTCAGTCTCCCCACCATCACAGACATTTACACCTCCAGATGCAGGAAAAGAGCCACCTGCATCATGAAAGACCACTCACCCAGCACACACACTTTTTGCCCCACTCCCCTCAGGAAGGAGGTTGAGGAGCATCAAATGTAGAACCACTAGACTGAGGAACAGCTTCTACCCTGAGGCTGTTAGACTCATGAATAAATAAATAATAAGAATAAACACTGCAAAATATCACATCATGCTGATACTGATCTGTTTTCTTGTTGCTGTGTTCATCTGTGAACATCTGCTCATACAGACTCATGTTCGTGCGGCTGTCTGTAATGATTTTGTTTTTCTATTACATTAGTGCTTAGTGTATTTCTAGTTGTTTTTCTTAGTTCATATCGTAGATGTTATTATTGTTTTTCTCTTACATTTTGTTGTTTAATGTAACTGGGACCCTGTGTACATAATCTCGTTTCATCACATGTACCACGGTGCAAATGACAATAAAGACTCTCTGACTCTGACTAACTTTATCTCCCAGTTGTTCAACATGTGCTGTACCTCTGATGATCTCATTCCTGATCTTATCCATCCTTGTCACTCCTAAGGAGAACCTCAGCATCTTCATTTCTGCCACTTCCAGTTCTTTCTCCTGTCTTTTTGTCAATGACACTGTCTCCAGACCATACAACATAGCTGGTCTCACCACTGTCTTGTAAACTTTTCCTTTGACCTTTGCTGACACCTTTTTGTCACAAATCACTCCTGAAACTTTTCTCCATCCACTCCATCCTGCCTGGACTCTCTTCTTCACCTCTTTACCACATTCCCCATTTTCCTGGACAGTGGACCCCAAGTACTTGAAGTCCTGCACCTTTGTGACCTCTGATCCTTGTAGCCTCACTGTTCCACTGGCCTCCCTCTCATTCACACACATGTACTCTGTCTTACTACGGCTGACTTTCATTCCTCTTCTTTCAAGTGCATACCTCCACCTCTCCAAGTTCTCTTCCACCTGTTCCCTGTTCTCACCACAGATCACAATGTCATCTGCAAACATCATAGTCCATGGGGATTCCTGCCTGACCTCATCTGTTAGTCGGTCCATCACCAGAGCAAACAAGAAGGGGCTCAGAGCCGATCCTTGATGCAATCCCACCTCCACCTTGAAGCTATCTGTCACTCCCACAGCACATCTCACTGCTGTCCTTATACAGTACATGTCCTGTACCAGTCTAATGCTTCCTTAAAACACCACAGCTCCTTCTTTAGAACCCTGTCAGATGCCATCCATTATCTTTTACCGGTACCTGCTTTTTCCATTTTGGGTCACGGGGATTGCTGGTGCCCATGTCCAGCAATCACAGTGCAAGGGGCGGGACGGGGTACACCCTGGACAGGTCACACGTCCATCACAGGGACACATAGAGAAAACGAGACAACCAACCATTCACTCTCTCACTCAAACCTAGAGACAATTTAGAGTTACCAATCAGTCTAACGTGCATGTTTTTGGTATGTGGGAGGAAACTGGAGTACGGGGGCAGCCGTGGTGTAGTGGTAATGGCAGTCGACCCCTGATCGGAAGGTTGGAGGTTCGAATCCCGCATCCGCCCATCATGTGTCGTTGTGTCCCTGGGCAAGACACTTAACCCCGAGTTGCTCCCAGTAGGTCTGGATGGCGCCTTGCAAGGCAGGCTACCACTACCGGTGTATGAATGTCTGAATGAATGGGTGGATGGCTGGTATTGTAAAGCGCTTTGGGGCTCCTCACAGGGGGCTGGAAAGCGCTATATAAATAAGCTCCATTTACCCAGAGAAAACCCACGCATGCACAGAGAGAACATGCAAACTCCACCCAGAAAGGCCCCCGGACTGGGATTTGAACCGGGGACCTGCTCGCTGAGAGGCAGCAGCTCTACAAGTTGTGCCACCGCTCTGCCCGCCATCTAACCATCCGTCCATTATCTATCAGGGCCACATCATCTGTAAATCCTGAGACCATGGAACCAGACTCACTCCACCTGCACGGAGGAATTCTGTCCATGAAATCTAACAAAGTTGAGTCAGGTCCTCTGG
Organism: Garcialebias charrua; assembly: GCA_038048925.1. Taxonomy (NCBI): domain Eukaryota; kingdom Metazoa; phylum Chordata; class Actinopteri; order Cyprinodontiformes; family Rivulidae; genus Garcialebias; species Garcialebias charrua. Next base: position 22,573 of record JBBPBX010040014.1, on the reverse strand, counting down.
ACAGATTCTTCTTGTTGAAACGTTTCATCGAGAGGAGCCAGTTGAGGTGGCTAGGGCATCTGGTTAGGATGCCTCCTGGACGCCTCCCTGGTGAGGTGTTCCGGGCATGTCCCACCGGGAGGAGACCCAGAGGAAGACCCAGGACACGCTGGAGGGACTATGTTTCTCGGCTGGCCTGGGAACGCCTTGGGATTCCCCCAGAGGAGCTGCTCCATGTGGCTGGGGAGAGGGAAGTCTGGGCCTCCCTACTTAGGCTGCTACCCCCGCGACCCGACCCCGGATAAGCGGACGAAAATGGATGGATGGATGGAAACGTTTAATCTTTTATCCAGAAGACTTCTTAGTCTGAGGAGCTGCAACAAACTCAGTCTTATAAACAGCTGTTTATAGTTCAGTGAAGTGCTGTGAATACTTTGTGGGTGCACTGTACTTACACCTCTGACCTGCAGGAGGATGTGGAAATGACTCAAGACTCAGAAGTGTGCCGCCAGCTGATCAGAGCCCCTCGGTTCATTCGTTTACTACATGTACAGAAGTGGTGTCTTACTTTACTGGATGAGCAATAAGACCTTAAAGACCCACTGACATGATGTTTGAACTATGCATAAAATTGCTCAACATATATATGTTGTATCATTCAACTACATTCGTTTGTACAAGCAAAATGATAAATCAATTTAATTTTGATTTAAAGGGGATTTTAAACTTCGCGCCGTGTTTATTCACGGGAAATCCGATTACACGCGAATGCAAAATCTGACGTAGGAAGGAGAAGCTCCGTTCGTGGATGCAATGATAACGCAGATTCATTTTCTGCACGTTCGCCCTTTTTTTTTTTTATAACTTGAAAAATGCCGTTATGTTGCATTTGGGTGTTCTAATATCATCAGTGAACAAGTGAGCCTTTTCACTTTCCCAAAAGATGAAATACTTCGTCAAGAATGGAATAAATAAAGCTGCCCCACCTCTCGGAGCTCCCTCGCTTCCTGAACAGGTAAGACAAAAAAAACACGGGTGCAGACCTGAATTAGAACCTGCTGTTTCTTGTTCATCTAACTTCCTGCTTCCCAAACTGAAGACGAATCGCTCAAATCTTCACTTAGATTGATAAATTCGTCATTTTATTTATTGTCCGCAATGAATATGTAAAAGGGGCGTTCTAAAGACGTTCTCCCTCCTACGTCACAGATGTTGCATTCGCGTGTAGTCGGATGTCCCGTGAAGAAACACGTTTTTTAATTTTAAACTCACTTTGGAAGGAATTTTCATTAATATATCGTTTTGTTTGCAAAAACGAACATAGTTGAATGATACAAGATATTTATGTTGCGTCACTATATGCAAAGTACTAAGATGATGTCACAGACACTTTCACTTTAATGCCACCTGTGTTTGAACATTTCACCTTTTCATTACTTGTGAAACATGCACGCACACCGTTCGTTCAATATGAATATTTCAGAACACACGCTTTGTTTCTTCCTACACCAACACCAGTGTGAAAACTGAGGACCTGAGGCCCAGAAGAACTGATCTGAAGAGTTTCTGTTGGCAGGATGGCGTTTGACCACGTGACTCAAAAATCCAACAGACCTGCAGAACATTCATACACAGGTTTAATCATCACATCGGTTCAGTTTCTGTTCAGTGAAACGTTCTGCTGATAATCAGAAAGTGTCTACAGGAAGCTTTTTGTTTTCCATCTGCAGCTGAACTTCACTGTAAGTCCATAGGACCAGAACATTCTGTACATAAATAAATAATAATTTACATATTTTATAGTGTCCGTTCAGTATTTCATTCTGTTCACAGAGAAACAACTGAACTGATCCGTTCCTCCTGTTATCATCCATGGATTTTACTTTGACAGCTGACTCAGAGTCTGTTTTGTTCTGGGTCCAGAACCTGTTTTAGAACCACTCCTTGGGTTTGGTGGGTAGGCCCAGTCCAGTCCGGTTCTGACCACGTTAAAGCAGACAGCAGGATCTGAACCTCTGAGTCCAGACTAAGTCTGCACCACTTCCACGTTGAGTCTTTTCTTCTGTGGTTCTGCTGTGTTCAGGAAGCTAATCTGACACTCGGGCTCATCACGTGGTGCTTGTCGGCTGTTTCTTTCACTTCCCTGTGGCGATGGTGGCCAGCAGGGGGCGGGGCAACCATCCCTGCAGCGACCCCACGTGATGAGGATGGTGGTCAGCACCATCGCACCAAGAGTCACAACCACCAGGACCAGAACGACGATGAGCTGCAGGCCTGACAGGCTGGCGGCGCTGCGCTCGCTGACGGTAACCTTCAGCGGCCTGTCCTCGTGGAGACCACTGTCCCAGCCGAGTGTCCTCCAACTGTGTTGGCTGGCGTTGCTGCTGGCGTTGCTGCTGGCGTTGCTGCTGGCGTTGCTGCTGGCGTTGCTGTGGTTTAGTTGCGTCTCACAGGTGGTTCCCGTGAAGCCAGGCTGGCAGACGCAGTGGAAACCTCTGGCCCGGTCCAGGCAGCGGCCACCGTTTAGGCAGGGCTGGCTGGAGCAGTCGTCCAAACTGACGGTGCAGAAACGTCCGATGAAGCCGACGGGACACAGACACGAAAAGCGGTTGACGCCATCCACGCAGGTGGCGCCAGTGGCACATGGCATCATCAGACAGTCGTCCACGTCGGTCTCACAGAGATGTCCGGTGAAACCAGCGAGGCAGAGACACGTCAGCTCTGCGGCGAAACCCTCAGCATCTTCACACAGACCGCCATTTTTACATGGCGACCTACAGCCAGGCGACAAGGATCAGGAAGAAGAAACAGAAAATGTCAGTTCTTCAGTACAACCTGAAATGAAAACGGCTTCAAAAAGCCTGATTGATCTGTTTGGATCTCGATCAGGTAAAATTTGAAACGCAAAATAAAACCTTTCAATTTATTAACAGAGGGATATTGATCAGAGATTTTTTTTAAAGTATCATTATTGGAGTAATGTTATTTTATGATATTAGTGCTTAGTGTTTTTCAGTTGATGTTTTTCTTAGTTCAAATCTTAGATCTTATTACTGTTTTTCTTTTACATTTTATTGTTGGATGCACAGCACAGCAAACGCCTCACTCGGAAAGCCCACCGCATGGCAGGTGATCCCACACACCCACTACACAGCCGCTTTAGACTGCTGCCATCAGGGAGGAGACTGAGGAGTCTCCAGGCTCGTACCAGCAGACTGAGAGACAGCTCTGTTCATCAGGCAGTCAGAATGCTAAACACTCTGCCTGCTCTGCCTCCCCTCCCATTTGAACTGCCTTAACACAAAAAACTTTCTCACACATTACCACTCAACACAAAGTTTTTAACACTGGACTCTGTGTCATCAAACGGGTTATTCACTAAACTCTCGGTCATGTGTTCATTCAGTTTGCACTACTTCTCATATTTGCACTAATGTTTGTATTACATTACTGCCTATAGTCATACTACTGTTTACATTCACTGTTTACATTTATTAATACTGTTTACATTTATTACTACTGCTTTACATTTATTACTACTGTTTACATTTACACTACTTTTATCTACACTACTGCAGATACATATACAGCATTCTCTGACTAGCCTTATCTAAGGATGCCAAATGTGCCTTATGTGCCTCACTGCATATGCCACTTTGCCTCTATACCAACATCAACTACCTCATACATATACTGTGTACATTAACTTATATGCTGCTGTGCCACTCTTTGCAAATGTCAACGCTAGAAACTTCAGTTTATTTTATAGATTTACGTTTTTATACTTTTCATACTACTATGCAAAAACTCAGGACAGTATTACACTTTTATTATTTCATTTTATGCTTATGTTCATTGGGTGTTTGGTGTTTTAGGGGTGTTTGGTGTTTCAGTGTTGGTGTAAATTTTCATACTTTTATACTATTATGAAAAAACTCAGGACAGTGTTACACTTTTTTTACTATTTTATGCTTATGTGTATTAAATGTTTTAGTGTTTAGTGTTTAGATGGTTACTGTTGCACCGAGGGACTGAGAGAAACGCAATTTCGGTCCTGTGTATGTCCTGTACATATTGCAGTTCTGACAATAAAGTTGACTTTGACTTTGACTTTGACTAACTGGGACCCTGTGTACATAATCTCATTTCATCACATGTACCACATGTGGTGTGAATGACAATAAAGAAGCTCTGACTCTGATTCTGGAGGTTTATTGATCAGATATTTAGTGATCAATTCACATCCGTACTTTGTGGCCATAGGTGAGAGTTGGAATGTAGATGGACCAGTAAATCAAAGGCTTTGCTTTTCTTCACCACAACAGGCTGAAGCAACACCCTCATTACTGAAGACAAGGCCCAGAGTCATCAATCCATATCCTGCTACGTCCTATCATCTCTCATGAGTGAGACTCTCAGATATTTGAACTGCTCCGCATGAGGCAGAGGCTCGTCCCAGTGCCGCTGGAGCATTGCAACTTTTTCCAGTTGAAGGCCTCAAACACTCGACTGCAAACCACCCTAGGACACACTAAAGATGCCAACGGAACCACGTCATTTGCAAACAATGATAAATGGACTGTAGTTATATATCACCTTTCTATCTTATCAAGACACTCAAAGCTCTTTACAACACAATCTGTGCCTCATGCACCCATTCATACAGCACTCTACTAGATCTGTACAAAGACTAATCAGTGTTTTATCACATTCATACACCGATGATGGGACACAAATCAGAGGCAATGAGGGGTTCTGTGTCTTGCCCAGGGACACTTCGGCATGTGACTGCTGGTGGAATCGAACCCCCAACTCTTGCATTGGAGGACGACTGCTCTAACCACTCAACCACAGCTGCCCCATTGCAAACGAGAAACAGACGAGACCCTGAAGTTACCAAACCAGACACTTTCTCTCCACGACTGAGCCTGGATGTCCCGTCCACAAAGAACACAAACAGGATCAGAGACAGGGGACAGCTCTGGAGGCGTCCCACCTGCACCGAGGTCAACCTCAACTTTGTGCCGAGGACACGGACGCTGCTCTTACTGTATATTTTCAAAACCAGATAGTTCTTTTTAGTGACTCCTGCAACCCCCTCTGAGACTGAGAAGTGTGATCTGAGGTTTTGAAGATCAATTATTGAAGGGTAGTTAATCACTTATTGGACACTAGTCCAATCACTTAAACTTTCAGTTATTGGGGAGTGGTGGCACAGAGGTTAGAGAAGGCGAGCCTGTGATAGGAAGGTCGATGGTTCGACCCCCGGACTAACAACATCAAAAATGTGGGTGGGAAAGGTGAAACACCCACACCTGCCTTCACCTTCATTCACCCCACTCTGGGCCCTTGAGCAAGGTCTTTAACTAGGGATGCACCAATCCACGTTTTTCTCTTCCGGTACGATATCTGTTGTTTAGTGACGGTCAATACTGATTCGATATCGATCTGATACAGAAAAACTGTGCTGAATTCTGTTCAACAAACTCAGCGTGCTCTTTAGGGTGAAATCTCTGGAGATGCTTCATTAAGTTGGAAGAGTTATAGCTGGAAGTTTTAGTGCCACCCCTTGGAACCGTCGCTGTGCACGTATTGCACGTAGCTGTCAAATGTTTTGGCTGAGGTAGTGTGAAATAGTTCCAGATGGCTGATCCTTTCACTCGCTCCATTTTGGCGAGTTTGCTAGTGCGTGACGTCACTCACAGCACAAAGCATAGAATCAGATCTGCCCAGTCATGGATCGGTCACGCTGTCACCCAGGGCCGGCCCAAGGCATAAAAACTAAGCGG
>JBBPBX010040014.1:0-12205 GCA_038048925.1 Garcialebias charrua | reverse complement strand
AACCCATCGTCTTTGAGGAAGAAATGTGGCTGGAAAAAAATCCTGAATAATTGTGATCAGCGATCACTTAAACATTTGGTGAAATCAAATTGAAGAAAAACAACAGTTGCACTCCGGGCTATGTTTAATAGTGAAAGTAAGAGCATTTCCACACACACATTGTGAAGGGGACTCTAGGGATTGGGACTGAACAGCTGTGTAGCCTTAAGAAAACCACTAATCAGTGAGGCTAACTGGAAAAAACGGCTTCAATTTGCTAAGGAGCACAAAGATTGGACTCTGGAGCAATGGAAGAAGGTCATGTGGTCTGATGAGTCCAGATTTACTCTGTTCCAGAGTGATGGGCACATCAGGGTAAGAAGAGAGGCAGGTGAAGTGATGCACCCATCATGATGTGTCTAGTCATCGATGAAAGATCTTGGTGAAAAAATAATGCAACACTGGATGGAAATAGATCTTGTGACATTGCAGAAGATTATCGAAACAATGACACAGTGAATGCATGATGTAATCAAATCTAAAGGCGGTCCAACAAAATATTGTATGATTTTTTTTTGGCGGTGACTTTTTTTTTTTGGCCAGACAGTGGAGAATCCTCCATCAGACCAGAATGGGACAACATTCCCTTCAAAACCTCCAACAACTGGTCTCCTCAGGTCCTGGACGTTCACAGACTGTTGGTAGAAGCAGAGGGAGATCTTCTTGGAGGAACATGGAGCTGGAAACCTGCACCCATGTTCCGGTTCTGTGTTTTTAAATCATCTTTTAGATTTTTGTGTTTCTGCAGGGCAGTTGTTCTGTCCATCAGTCATGTCACACTGAAACATCCCAACTGATATCACGTGATGAATTCATGTTTCTGTGCAGTTTTTCTTCAACTTTACTTTGTTCGTTCTGATAAGTCCACATGTCTCCTGAGTTTCTGCAGAACAACAACCTGCCACGTGACTTCAGGTGATGTTTTTACCTTTGTCACAGAACCGTCCTCCCCAGCCTGGTTCACAGGTGCACTGCCACGGCTGCAGGCATGAACCGCGGACACATCCGGGCATCGGCACACAGTGCTCGCAAAGTTCCCCGTCCCAACCCGGGTCACACCTGGAAATGAGCAGGAAATAAGACAGGAAGTGAAAATGTTTTCTCTGCTTCAGAAAACGAGCAGAGCTGGGTTTCATCAGTCCAGCTAGACGTCCTGCCTGTTCTGTGACAGATGTAAAGTTTTGTAGCTTATGTCATAGGGACATATGACCTTTCACTTATAGACCACCTCCAATCAGAGTTTGGTCTAGTCCAGAGGGACCTGAGCTGATGAAGCCTCACCTGCACACTCCGAACTCATCACAGCGGCTGTTGGTGATGTTGCAGCTGCAGACACTTCCTGTAGAAAGGAGGAGCAAATAACAGGTGACACACAGACAGGAAACTGGGTTTTGTCAAAATAAGAGAAAGGAAGTGGAAAAATCCTGTCAGGGTTAGAATTAAATTAAAGGCGTATGCTTCATTTTCATTTACCCTTTATTTATAGAGGTAGTCTCAATGAGTTACGACTCGAGAAGTCATTTCAAGAGACCTGTTTTTGGGAGCAGATGGTGTTGCTCAGGGGCCCAGAGTGGGGCAAATGAGGGTGGAGGCAGGTGTGGGTGTTTCACCTTTTTCCACCCACATTTTGATGTTGACGGTACCGGGAGTTGAACCTGCGACTTTCTGATCACAGGCCCATCCTCTCTGACCTCTGTACCACCACTCCCCATGCTCTTCATGCTCGAGATTTAGACGAAGATCCTCTTCTGATGGGAGTTGGAGCTGTTCTGGTCCAGAGTGTGAAATGTTGTGTTCTGGTAGCACTCAGAATGTGTGTTAAAGATGACTCAGCTACTTCAACAGGTTTTAGCTCAGAACCAATCGGATCAACCAGTCCACCTGACTCTTGATGTGATGACGACATCCTGAGCTCTTCAGATGTTCAGATGATCCCTTTTAGACCAAATCCATGAAAACCAAAACTCTGACCTATTTTTCTAAACAAAATACTTTCATGTATTTTTTTTTTTTTTTTACTTGTTTCTTTGAAAAAAAATTTTATAGTGGCTAATCTTATATTTATCAAATTCCCATTTATTCCTGTGATTTAGGAGAAAAACTTTTGGGAAGCAGATAAATCCTGTCAGAACAAAATAGAGAAAAATCAGATGATATGACATACACTTCCATTAGGTAAAGTTATTAGATATTGGATTTCATTGTTATGCTGATGATACTCTGTTATATTTGTAGTGGACCTGACCCTGGTCTCTGAGACTGTACTGGACCACACTCTGGTCTCTGAACTGGTCGTGAAAACACCTTTTCACTGAATCTCTCAGTGAATCACCTTTTCTTTAAATCTTCAAGAAAGAAGACAGTGAACACTGATTTATTCCATTTAATTTGAATCCAGAACACCAATCAGAAGAGACTTCTTTTTAATTTGTTATAATTCAAAACATATAATCAGAATAACCTTCTGTCATTTTTATGATCATTTGTTATTATGCTGGTGTTATTCTTCAATATACTGAATGATCATGTGTTAATATGCTGGTATATGTCTTAGTCAAAGAACTATGGCAAAGTTGAATAATATGTCAGACTGAACTCTCCAGTTTTGTTTAGAAATGAGAAAACTGCTAATCAGAAGCTGGCGACTGTTTTCTGTCTTCTCTTAAAACAACTCTGTTCTTTGTTCTTCTAAACTGACCTTCACTGTCTGACTGAAAATTACCTCAAGTAACTCCCTTCCACAGGTGGAACGAACCAATCGGGAAGGAGCAAGTCACTGACGTCAGATCCTCTTAAAAGTTCTACACTTCCTGGAACTTCTAGTCTGCTGGAAGTCGTCAGTTCTACAAGGAAGTGGGATGTGAAACTTTCTCCTCTAAGCTGTCAGACGTCTGCTCATGACGCCAAAGGACCTCGTCTCTCAGCTGGGATTTATGGCACTCACGCTATAAGTCCACCTCGAGCTCAAAGCTAACTTTTGAATGAATTTTCTTCTCAAGGAATATTCTATTCTGAAACCAACCAGGAAGTGCCACTACTTCTGATGATCCAAGCGAACAACAGAAGATGTTGAAAGTAAACAAGAACTGGTTCGGATGCACTGGACCTGCAAGGACTCTGTGCGTCTGAAAGGCTGGTGCCTTCTCTTTACCAGACTGGTCATCTTAAAGGTAATGAGTCTGCTGTTTACAAACGTACCTGGAGTATAGCAGAAGTCTGATGGAGAGTAATTCTGGTCGGAACTCATCTCAAGATAAACTTCCATCTTTCCATCCTCCTCCTATTTCTCTTAAATGTCTCCCTTATCTCTTGCCAGTAATAACTAAGCTAAAGAACCTTCAGATATAAGTAATATGTCATATTATTTACTTGTTTTCTGTTGTCCACAATTAAATCTGCTGATGAGTAAATTATAGGAAATAGATCGATCAATCAATGTACATGTTATGATGTAAATTTCATGATTCTGTTAATAAATGGTTCAGTCCTGCTGAATCGACATAAATTAACTATTCATGCCTGTTACATTTTATCAGCTAGTCACAAATTTATTGATTTAATCTGAAAAAGATAGAACCCGTGAATTATTGATGATAATTTGTGTCAGTATAAAATCTGCTCATTTTTCATCTGGTGGACAGGTAAAATCAGTAAAACTGATCACCCCTGTGCCCTACATATTTATTCAAGCAATATGATTATTCCAATCAGTTACTTAGATTACAAGCTTTTTTCAGAGACAAAAATCAGGATTTAGCCAGAATTAGTTATTAGTTTTAATGTAAAGAAACTCTGTGTTATTTTGGATCAGGATGTCATTTAACCTCACCTCACATTAAAAATGGTACCAGAACCTCTTCAAAGTCAAAGTCAGTCAACTTTATTGTCAGAACTGCAATATGTACAGGACATACACAGGATTGAAATTGCGTTTCTCTCAGTCCCTCGGTGCAACAGTAACCATTTAAACACTAAAACATTTAATAAACATAAGCATAAAATAGTAAAAGTGTAACACTGTCCTGAGTTTTTGCATAGTAGTATAAAAGTATGAAAATTTACACCAACACTAAAACACTAAACATTTAATGAACATAAGCATAAAATGAAATAATAAAAGTGTAATACTGTCCTGAGTTTTTGCATAGTAGTATAAAAAGTATAAAAAGTATATCTATAAAATAAACTGAAGGTTCTAGCATTGACATTTGCAAAGAGTGGCAAAGCAGCATATGAGTTAATGTACACAGTATATGTATGAGGTAGTTGATGTTGGTATAGAGGCAAAGTGGCATATGCAGTAAGGCACATAAGGCACATTTGGCATCCTTAGATAAGGCTAGTCAGAGAATACTGTATATGTATCAGCAGTAGTGTAGATATAAAAGTAGTGTAAATGTAAACAGTAGTAATAAATGTAAACAGTAGTAATAAATGTAAACAGTATTAATAAATGTAAACAGTGAATGTAAACAGTAGTATGACTATAGGCAGTAATGTAATACAAACATTAGTGCAAATATGAGAAGTAGTGCAAACTGAATGAGCACATGACCGAGAGTTTAGTGAATAACCCGTTTGATGACACAGAGTCCAGTGTTAAAATCTTTGTGTTGTGTGGTAATGTGTGAGAAAGTTTTTTGTGTTAAGGCAGTTCAAATGGGAGGGGAGGCAGAGCAGGCAGAGTTTCTTCCACCTCAACAATATCACTAAAATTAGAAACACCATGTCCCAAAATAATGTAAAAACTGGTCCATGAATTTATCAATTTGGGATTGGACAGTTATAATTCTTTATCTGTGTGTTCAGAAATCTCAAAACGTCCAGTTGATCCAAAATTCTGCTGCTAGAGTTTTAATGAGAGTTGACAGGAGAGACCATAAATCTCCAGTTTCAGCTTCTTTCTACTGAGTCCCTGTCAGAATTTAAAATATTTCTGCTAACGTCCAAAGCTCTCAACAGCCAAGCTCCATTCATCCATCCATACATCCATCAATCCACCATCATCTTTTAACTGCTTCTTCCTTTTCGGGTCACTGGTGTTCATATCCAGCAGCTACTGTGCGAAAGGCAAGAGACACCTGGACAGGTCTCCAGTCCATCACAAGGACACGTGGAGACATATTAGACAAACAACAATTCACTCTCTCACCTAGAGACAGCCTAACATGCATGTTTTTGGTCTGTGTGAGGAAACTGGAGTACCCGGAGAAAACCCACGCATGCATGGAGAGAACATACAAACTCCACCCAGAAAGGCCCCCGGCCAGGATTTGATCCAGCAACCTTCTCTCTGAGAGCCAACAGCTTTACCAACTGTGCCACTGTGTCATCTTCCAGCTAAGATTAATGATCTTATTGTTCCATATTTTCCTAACAGGGCACTTCTCTCTCAGACTGCAGGTTTACTTGTGGTTCCTGGAGTTATTAATAGTAGGACGGGAGGCAGAGTTTCTGTTTTTAGGCTCCTTTCTTGTGGAACCAAGTTCTAGTTTCTGTCATGTTGATGAATGTACTGTATTTATAATTATTTCTATCATTAAATTGTTTTTATCATTCTTTCTTTTCTGTCTTATAGAAGTTCCAGTTTCTGTCAGAGAGGTGGACACCTTTTCTACTTTAAAACTAGGTTTAAGTCTTTTTTTTTTCTTTCTTTTTTTATAATAAATCATATTGATAGTGTTGACTTGGGTTTCCTGAACTATCCCTTAGTTATACTGCTATATGCTTAGACTGGGGGAGGATAAATTGACCACATTTCCTCACTCTGCTACAGTCTTTATGAGCTCTACTCTACCTGTTCGTATTTTTAATTAATTCTACAATGAACATGTTTTTAATCAGTTGTTCTATCCATAGAAAGTACACCTGGACATTAGAAAGTACACATGACTATAGAAACTACACCTGAACCATATAAACTACACCTGGACCATATAAACTACACCTGGACTGTATAAACTACACCTGGACTATAGAAACTACACCTGAACCATAGAAACTACAACTGGACTATATAACATACACTTGAACCTAAAGTACACCTGGACCATAGAAACTACACATGGACCATATTAACTACACATGGACCATATAAACTACACCTGGACTATAGAAACTACACCTGGACCATACAAAGTACACCTGGACCATAGAAAGTACACCTGGACCATAGAAAGTACACATGGACTGTAGAAACTACACTTGAACCATATAAACTACACCTGGACCATATAAAGTACGCTTGGACCATAGAAAGTACACATGGACTATAGAAACTACACCTGAACCATAGAAACTACACCTGGACCATATAAACTACACCTGGACTATAGAAACTACACCTGAACCATAGAAACTACAACTGGACTACATAACCTACACTTGAACCTAAAGTACACCTGGACCATAGAAACTACACATGGACCATATAAACTACACCTGGACCATATAAACTACACCTGGACTATATAAACTACACCTGAACCATAGAAACTAAAACTGGACTATAGAACCTACACTTGAACCTAAAGTACACCTGGACCATAGAAACTACACATGGACCATATAAACTACACCTGGACCATGGAAACTACAACTGGACTATAGAACCTACACTTGAACCTAAAGTACACATGGACTATAGAAACTACACCTGGACCATACAAAGTACACCTGGACCATAGAAACTACACATGGACCATATAAACTACACCTGGACCATGGAAACTACAACTGGACTATAATAATAATAATAAGAATTTGTCACATTTGTCATCTGTGTATGTTTCCCATACTTGACAGACGAAATTGGTCTTCTGCCTTTAACCCAACCACCACCAGGTGGTGCAGCGAGCAGCCGTAGTCAGCGCTCGGGGAGCTGGAGAATTAGATGTGCACTCATAGTCACCCCAAGGTGTGTAGTGGCCGGGGCGCGAACCCGCGTCCTTCGGGTCCCAAGTCAAAAGCCTTAGCCACTACACAACCTAAAGTACACATGGACTATAGAAACTACACATGGACCATGTAAACTACACCTGGACTATAGAACCTACACTTGAACCTAAAGTACACATGGACTATAGAAACTACACCTGGACCATACAAAGTACACCTGGACCATAGAAACTACACATGGACCATATAAACTACACCTGGACCATGGAAACTACAACTGGACTATAGAACCTACACTTGAACCTAAAGTACACATGGACTATAGCAACTACACCTGGACCATACAAAGTACACCTGGACCAAAGAAACTACACATGGACCATATAAACTACACCTGGACCATGGAAACTACAACTGGACTATATAACCTACACTTGAACCTAAAGTACACATGGACTATAGAAACTACACATGGACCATATAAACTACACCTGGACCATATAAACTACACCTGGACTATAGAAACTACACCTGAACCATAGAAACTACAACTGGACTATAGAACCTACACTTGAACCTAAAGTACACATGGACTATAGAAACTACACCTGGACCATACAAAGTACACCTGGACCATAGAAAGTACACCTGGACCATAGAAAGTACACCTGGACCATAGAAACTACACCTGGACCATACAAAGTACACCTGGACCATACAAAGTACACCTGGACCATAGAAAGTACACATGGACTATAGAAACTACACATAGACCATATAAACTACACCTGGACCATGGAAACTACACATGGACCATACAAACTACAAATGGACCATGCAAACTACATGTGGACTATATAAACTACACCTGGACCATAGAAACTACACCTGGACCATGTAAAGTACACCTGGACTATAGAAACTACACTTGGACCATATAAACTACACCTGGACCATATAAACTACACCTGGACCATATAAAATACACCTGGACCATATAAACTACACCTGGACCATATAAAGTACACCTGGACCATAGAAACTACACCTGGACCATATAAAGTACACCTGGACTATACTGTACACTTGAACCATATAAACTACACCTGGACCATATAAAGTACACCTGGACCATAGAAACTACACCTGGACCATATAAACTACACCTGGACCATTTAAAGTACACCTGGACCATAGAAACTACACCTGGACCATATAAAGTACACCTGGACCACATAAAATACACTGGATCGTAGAAACTACACCTGGACTGTAGAAACTACACCTGGACCAAATAAAGTACACCTGGACCATATAAAATACACTGGATCATAGAAACTACACCTGGACCATATAAACCACACCTGGACTATAGAAACTACACCTGAACCATATAAACCACACCTGGACCATGTAAACCACACCTGGACTATAGAAACTACACCTGAACTAGCCATTCTGTGTTTGCCTGTGTCTCTTATGTCTTCCCTGACACCAGTCAATCAGGCAGATGTCTGGTCCTGGTTCTGCTAAAGGTCTTTTTCTGTAATAAATGTCAGTTGTTTTTTTTCTTTCCAGTGTTACCATGGTTTGTGCTCTTCAGTACTCAGTCAGCTGGCTTCCTTAGATAAAGAACTTTTGACTAAAAATGGCATGTTATATTGTTTGTGAATGTTTCTGTACAGCATCCTGAAAGGACACTTGTTGTGAACAGACACTGTATATAAAACTGAATTTAATTCCAATAAATCCTGTCAGAATAAAAGGCAAAAAGCGGAAACATCCTCTTTAAATAACAGTTTGATTCACTTCTGGGCCCAAGCTATGACCTCCACATATTCTCTAACAGCTGATTGGATAAAACATTTGAGGAAAAACTGATGTTTTGTTTGTCTGTTTTAAAATATATGTTTTATTTTTGCTCTTCTGAAAATAAATATCTGACTTTTCTATCTGCACCAGAAGGCAACAAATGCCTCACAGCTTTGACCAGCTGATGATTGTTTCATTTCCGAGTCACTAGAATACTTGGCCCATGTTTAGATTCTGACCTCTGAACCCTGATTTTGTGGCGGCTGTAGCTGCAGATCATGTGACCCTGAAGTGGATCGAGTGTCCGCTGGAATGAAGGAGAGTTCAGACTGAAACCATAGAACCTGTTTCTGCAACATGAGTTGAGCTGCTGTAACAACAAATGATGTGCTGACCTGCCACGTGGCCCAGCGCCTGCCACGGGTCAGAGGTCTACTACTGGCGGCTTGTGTCCTTGCAGAGAGCAGCTGATCCTGGATCAGAGAACTGAGACACACGCTTCACAAAATTTGAGCCAGGAAAAACAAAGTGAGAGAAGTTGAAGGTCTAAGAGTCTTCATGATTGAAATGACACACAGAAGCAGCTTTTTAACTGAGGAAGACTCTCTAAGATATGTCTTTGATATAGAAGCTTTGTCACGAAGGACAACTCTGAAAGCTTCATCACTGATGAATATTCTGGAAACTTTGTCATAACGAAAGCTCTATGCTTCATCACTGATGAAGACTCTGAAAGCTTCATCACCGATGAATATTCTGGAAACTTTGTCAAAATGAAAGACTGTATGGTCCATTAATGATGAAGACTCTGGAACCTTCATTACTGATGAAGAGTTTGGAACCTTCATTACTGATGAAGACTCTGGAACCTTCAATACTGATGAAGACTCTGGAACCTTCAATACTGATGGAGACTCTGAAACCTTCAATACTGATGAAGAATCTGGAACATTTGTTACTGATGATACACTGATAATGTTATTATGTTTATGTTTGTTTCTGTTTATTAAATTTGTTCATTTTTTTACAAAAGAAACACAATACAAGACAATCCCATAAATGATAACGTACAAAATATAAAAAAATGAAAGGTAGCAGAAAGAAGAATAAATCTTATTATATCTGCCCCTTTTTTCAAACAATCAGATTAAACAATAATAATCTTCCACCAACAGTACAAAATGACTAACTCTTTCTAATTTTCTAACTAATACAATACACATTACGTCATTTCATATATTTTTTAACAAATTCATTTTGATCATTTTCTTAAATGTAAACATTGACTTGGCATTTTTAACTACATTCTCCAAGCCATTCCATAATCTAATTCCCTGGATTGAGGTAGAACGTCCCTTCAAACTAGTTCTGAATTGTGGTTTTACAAACATCTCTGTCCCCTTAAGATTATAACAACTTTGTCTTTTAACAAAATGCATTTGGATATTTAAAGGTAATGCGTTATTCTGAGCCCTATACATAACTGATAAAATATTATAATCTACCAAATCATGGAACTTCAATAACTTCAGTTGATAAAATAATGTACTTGATGGATGACGGTAATGTTTTCTAGTGATAATTCTTACAGCTCTTTTCTGTAATACAAAAATAGGCTTTGTGATTGTTTTACACGCATTCCCCCAAACATCAATACAATAGATTAAGTGTGGAACAATGATTGTGTTATACAACAAATACAGAGCTTTATCATTCAATAGGTCTCTGACTTTGTACAGTACTGCAATCGATTTAGCTATTTTTATTCTTACAGAATTTATGTGTTGTTTCCATGTCAGTTTGTCATCAATAATAACACCCAAAAACTTCACCTCACTCACTCTACAAATCTCAACACCCTCAATTTTGAGTGGAACATCAACAGTTTTCTTTTTATTACTGAATATCATGTAATTAGTTTTTTCTAGATTTAATGATAATTTATTTATTTTAAACCAAGTTTGTATTTTGACAAATTCTGTCTTTATCAATTCCAACATTTGTTCTATATCTTCACCTAAACAGAAAAATGTGGTATCATCAGCAAAAAGTACACATTTAAGGAGTCCTGACACATTTACCAAGTCATTCACATATAAAATAAATAGCTTTGGTCCAAGTACAGAGCCTTGGGGAACTCCACATGTGATATTACAGAGGTCAGATCTTACATCATTTATTTGTACAAATTGTTTCCTATCTTTCAAATAGCTAGATACCCACTGTAATGCTGGTCCTCTAATACCATATTTGTTCAATTTTTCAAGGAGAATGGTGTGATCAATAGTATCGAATGCTTTTTTTAAATCAACAAAAATACTGACACAATATTGTTTTTGATCGACAGCAGTAGTTATTTGTTCCATTAATTCCATGAGAGCCATTGATGTAGAGTTTTTTGCTCTAAACCCATACTGACTGTTGCTTAGAATATTTTGTTTATCTATAAATTGATCTAGTCTGTTCACAAATAGTTTTTCAAGAATTTTTGAAAACTGTGGTAACAAGGATATAGGTCTATAATTGTTGAACACACATTTATCACCATTTTTAAAAAGAGGAACTACCTTAGCTACTTTCATATTATCTGGAAATATTCCTGTTGAAAATGATAAATTACATATATATGTAAACGGCTCAATAACATGGCTCATTATGTCCTTTACAAACATCATATCCATGTCCACCCAGTCTTTTGATCTCTTGTCTGTAAGATTTTTTACTACATTCATTATTTCCTCTTTGTTAGTTCCATTTAGAAAAATACTGTTTGCACAACCTGTAATTGAATGGCTCACATTATTATCTACTTTTGGTATTTTAGCTGCAAGGCTTGATCCAAGATTCACAAAATATTGATTAAATCCATTTACAATTTCATTTTCATCATGAACATCATCGTTGTCTTTTACAAATATTTTAAAATACCAGTTTTTGCTTTATGATGGGGGCGGCCGTGGCTTAGTGGTAATGGCAGTCGTCCCCTGATTGGAAGGTTGGCGGTTCGAATCCCGGTTCCCCACACCATGTGTCGTTGTGTCCTTAGGCAAGACACTTAACCCCAAGTTGCTCCCGGTAGGACTGGAAAGTGCCTTGAATGGTAGTCTGCCGCTACCGGTGTATGAATGTGTGTAGCATTTTGAGATTTTCACTAATGAAAATCTCAATTAAATTGAGTAAATACGGTATCAGAGGACTAGCATTGCAGTGGGTATCCAGTTATTTGAAAAATAGAAAACAATTTGTGCAGATAAATGATGTAAGATCCGACCTCTGCAATATTACCTGTGGAGTCCCTCAGGGTTCTGTACTTGGCCCAAAACTGTTTATTCTATATGTAAATGACTTGGTAAAAGTGTCAGGACTCCTTAGGTGTATATTGTTTGCTGATGATACCACATTCTTTTGTTTTGGTAAAGATATTGAACAGTTATTTGAGTTGATGACGACAGAATTT
>JBBPBX010040013.1:0-14417 GCA_038048925.1 Garcialebias charrua | reverse complement strand
CCATCCAACCATCATCAATCCATCCAGCCAACCATTATCCATCCATCCATTCATCATCAAGCCATCATCCATCCATCCATTATCCATCCATCCATCCATTCATCATCAAGCCATCATCCATCCTTCAGTCCATCCATTCATAACCAGTCCAGCCAGCCAACCATCATCCATCCATCCATCCATTATCCATCCATCCATTCATCATCATCAAGCCATCATCCATCCATCCATTCATCATCAAGCCATCATCCATCCATCATCAGTCCAGCCAGCCAACCATCATCCATCCATCATCCATTATCCATCCATCATCCATCCATTCATCATCAATCAATCCATCCATTCATCATTATGCCATCATCTATCCATCCATCCATCCAGGCATCATCCAATATCCATTCATCTAGCCATCCATCCATTTTCCATCCATCCATCATCCATTCATCATCAATCTATCCATCCATCCATCATCCATCCATCCATCATTTGTTTCTGGACTCAGCAGCTTTATCAGGGAGGTCCAGAGACTCCAGACCTCTCTCTCCACAGCCACCTCTTCCAGCTCTTCTGAGAGGACACCAAAGTGTTCCCAGACCAGCTGAGACATGAAGTCTCTCCAGCGTGTCCGGGGTCTTCCATGGGGTCTCCTCCCAGTTGGACATGCTTGAAGCACCTCCCTATGGAGAAGTCCAGGATCTATCCTTACCAGATGTCTGAACCACCTCAAGTGACTCCTCTGGATGTGGAGGAGCAGCAGTTCTACTCCCAATCTCTGCTGGAGAACTGTATTCCTCACGGTATTTCTTTTCCATCAATACTCAGAGTTCATGATTAGTTAAGATGAGATTAAATTGAGCTTACTTATATAGCGCCTTCCAGCCCCCTATGAGGGGCCCCAAAGCGCTTCACAGTACCAGCCATCCACCCATTCATACACACATTCACACACCGGTAGCGGTAGCCTGCCATGCAAGGTGCCAGCCAGTCCTACCGGGAGCAACTCGGGCTTAAGTGTCTTGCCCAGGGACACAACGACACATGGTGTGGGAACTCGGGGATCGAACCCTCCGATCGGGGGACAACTGCCACTACCACTGTGCCACGGCCGCCCCTAGGCGGATGGATGGATGATGTCACATGCACAGTTGTACAAACTATAAAATGCAGTGATGTTTGTTATTGTACCTGCATCCAAAGATCAGCGTATTAGTAGGCACACACAGGGAATTAAAGGAAAAAGAATAAATGAATAAAAATAACACACACACACACACTCAGACATGATGCGGTGTATACAAGACACTGTCTGGCCTTTTTGACTCTTCTTTTGACATGTAGTGACCAGGACAGGTCCTGTGTGATGTTCACTCCAAGATAAGTGAAATAGTCCACCTCAGAGCCACCGATCCAGAGCAGACAGATGTTGCCCTGCTGTTTCCTCCTGAAGTCCACAATCAGCTCTTTAGTTTTGCTGACGTTCAGCAGGAGGCTATTCTCCCGGCTCCAGTTCTCCAGGTGGGAGACGTCTCTCCTGTACTCGTTCTCATTGCTGTGGGAGATTAACTCCACTGTGTCGTCAGAGAACTTGATTAAAACGTTGCTGTCTGATGTGGATGTCTGATGACCGGGAGGGTTGGAACGTAGACCGACCAGTAAACAGAGCTTCTCCTTGAAGCTCAGGTCCTTCTTCACCACAACGGACCGGCTCAGAGTTCTGGTCCTTCATGATCCTAGGAGCTATGCTGACAGACAGACTGGCCAGACAAAAAGTGATTCACATTACCGTATTTTCCGGTGTATAGGTCGCACCTTTTTATGTTTGTTTTTTTCCAAGGCCTGCGACCTATACACCGGTGCAACCTATATATGGCTTGTTATCACTTTCGGCGAAACAAATTTTTTAATCCAGCTCATTTCACAGTACGTTCATTTATTAAGGAAAAGTTCAGCTCAGACACATATTTGCTATAATTTTATCAAACAAACAATTGTTTTTAAGTGTTAATCTTCTTAAAAGCCTTGCTGTGCGCTCCTGTGGCAGACATTTGCAGCAGAGCTAAACGTAGGTGCGACCTATACACCTGTGCAACCCATCTAGGGATTTTTCCAATCTATTGGTGATAATTGGACAATGCGACCTACACACCAGAAAATACGGTACTCATGTGGGCAGGGGACAACAAGGAGCTCAATGTTCCTCACCTGGATTTTGGTTATCAGGGCCCCAACCTGGAGCCAGATCTTGTGGCCTGAGCCTGTTTATGGGGCCCAGTTGGACTCAGCCCAAATTAATCTACAGGTAGTCCCCGATTTACGAGCGAGATCCGTTACAACGAGGCGCTCGTAAACCGGAAATCTCGTAATTTGGAACGGCCGCCATGTCTCTCGTAAGTCCGGAATTTCGCTCGTAAATTGGAACGGTTTCGCTAGCGCGACTACAAACACTCGTTTTTCATCAAAAAACTGCTTATGAGTGCATAAAAATGATCGGAAACGTGTGTCCACATGTTTAGCTAACGAACTGTGGTGAAAAAACACATGAAAACTCAGTATTTTTTGCGTTTTTTCCAAAAATTCGCCAGCTCGTAAGTCTGGAACCTCGTAGATCAGAGCGCTCGTAAATCGGGGACTACCTGTAATGGGTTTGGCTTCTTGTGGGCGGCCGTGGCGTAGTGGTAATGGCAGTCGTCCCCCGATCGGAAGGTTGGAGGTTCGAATCCCGGTTCCCCACACCATGTGTCGTTGTGTCCCTGGGCAAGACACTTAACCCCGAGTTGCTCCCGGTAGGACTGGAAAGGCGCCTTGCATGGCAGTCTGCCGCTACCGGTGTATGAATGTGTGTATGAATGGGTGGATGGTTGGTATTGTAAAGCGCTTTGGGGCTCCTCACAGGGGGCTAGAAAGCGCTATATAAATAAGCTCCATTTACCATTTACCATTCTTGTGGGCCCACCACCTGCATGAGTAAAATGGATCAGGTAGAAAGTGTTATGGTGGGAGGCTCTGAGCCTAGCTTACTGATGTTAGCAAAATATCTCATAAACTGCTTGATGGGTTAAAATTAAACTTTTAGAAAGTAATCATGGTACATTCGCCTACATTACCTTTCAAGATGGCCACCATAAACTCCGCCTGTCATAGAAATCTCACCATAAAGAGGAGATTCAGTTTGTTGAAAAATAAGATAAATGGATCCGACTCTGCCCAGTTGGATTTCAGTGAAATGTCCAGAAATAAAACACTCCTCCCTCTGAGAACAAGTCAAAGATCCGTGGGTTTATTTTTATTAATAAAACCAGCTCCAGCGTTTATCGAACACCTCCAGAGCGGAGAGGATCAGAGAGGCTGAGATCTGCTGCAGCTCAAAAAAAGCAGGGAGTGGGAGGAGGACTCGCTGAAGGTGTCAGGATATAATTTACACCATTCACTCCGACCCGTCACAGTAAAATTATATCAAAGACAAAAGAACAAAGTGGATTCACAACAAGGGGATAGGTGTGAAAGAGGACAGGAGTCTGCAGCCGAAGAGCCAGGAAACTCGAACCAGGAACCAATGAAGCGACACTGAGCGATGAATGACAGCTGAAATCAGCCGAAGAAGCTGAAACTTGGTTGTTAAAGCTAATAGAATGGACCATTATCTAAAACTTAAATTTAACAGATGACTAGTTAGACTCTAAAATAACTAAGAGAAGGTAAAATGTCAAAGCATAAAATGCAAGCTAAAAGGAAATGAACTGTACTTATATAGCGCCTTTCCATCTTATACAGATCAAAGTGCTTTACAAAACAATCTGTGCCCTCATTCACCCCATCATACAGAACTCCACTACATCTCTAGCTAACAAATCATTCTAAAGAGACTAATCAGTGCTTTTAGATCACATTCGTACACACATCATCAGGGACGTGCAGAGCCCACTAAAGGGGCAGGTGCTCAAAAAAAGGGGGGCACATCTAACCGCATTTTAGGACAGAATATTAACAAAGTCACATAGCTTTCAGAGTTTAATAAACAATGATAAATTACAAAATTGAAAAACAAGGGCACAGTGCAACTTTTTAGTGTACTGTAATCTATAAAATTATGAAAATGGGACCTCTTCTATGGAGTTCAATTTGTTTCACAATTATTCTATTAAAAAAACTAACCTCAATTACATAAAATAAAATTGTGATCAAGACATTTTGAATTGTAATTTTTTTAAACAAATAAAAGTTTTGCTTAAAAAAAAAAATTAAAATCACAAATTTTTGTGTCATGAAGTGAAATAATTATTTGCGCATGTCAGAAATCTTTGCTTGCTATTCTAAGTTTTTGTTTGTCATTCAAAGTTTTGCTTGCGATTCTCACATGACGTCGTGGGCAGAGCCTAAAATAGCAACAAAAAAAAAAAGATTTCTGATGTGTGCAAATAAAAGTTTATGTTTTGCAAATAACTTTTTAAGTTCACGAGAGAAAAATTAGTTATTTAATTTAAAAAAGTTTTTTTAAACAAAAGTTTTTGTTTTAAAAAAAAGAAGAAATTGTTACAATTCCAAAAGTTTTGATTACAATTTTATTTTACTTAACTAAGGTTAGTTTTTTTTTTCATTGAATAATTGTGAAACAAATTTAACTCCATACTCTGCGAACAAGACCCTAAACTTATTTAAAGTCTGGATAGAGTTTTTTCCCCTTCATTTGTACACTTTTATTGGACAGGAGCAACTTGATTGGTTATTACATACATTATATCTATTATGGTAGTTCAGGGTGAGTTATTTTTAATTCTAAATGAATATTCTTGTTGGACTTTTATTTAAGTGCTATTCTCCTTCAAGATACATTTACCTAACGCTAGAATAAATGCAATGTACATTATGCAGCAAAGGAAGTTAGAAGATCGGACATATATCCATTATGGAGAGATGATAGGTTTTGGACGGGCGATGTGCTCCCTATTGCATAAGCCAGGGATGTCAAAGTCAAATACATGGAGGGCCAAAAAAACAAATTTGCTACAAGCCAAGGGCCGGACTGGTTCAATGTTTATTATAAGGGGGTGATATAAGATTTTTTTTTCTTCTTTCTGCACTCTTTTCATTCAATGTTTTCTTTTTGATTAATTTGTTTTATTTTATCTCTTTTAAATGAACGAATCTTCTTCTTTCTGCTTTTCCCTTTTCAGGGGTCGCCACAGCGAGTCATCCTCCTCCACCTCACTCTGTCCTCTGCATCCTCTGTCCTCACTCCAACTACCTTCATGTCCTCTCTAACTGCATCCATATATCTCCTCTTTGGCCTCCCTCTTTGTCTTTTTCCTGGCAGCTGCATTTCTAACATCCTTCTACCAATATACCCACTGTCCCTCCTCTGGACATGTCCAAACCATCTCAGTCTGGCCTCCCTAACTTTATCTCCCAGTTGTTCAACATGTGCTGTACCTCTGATGATCTCATTCCTGATCTTATCCATCCTTGTCACTCCTAAGGAGAACCTCAGCATCTTCATTTCTGCCACTTCCAGTTCTTTCTCCTGTCTTTTTGTCAATGACACTGTCTCCAGACCATACAACATAGCTCTCCATCCACTCCATCCTGCCTGGACTCTCTTCTTCACCTCTTTACCACATTTCCCATTTTTCTGGACAGTGGACCCCAAATACTTGAAGTCCTGCACCTTTGTGACCTCTGCTCCTTGTAGCCTCACTGTTCCACTGGCCTCCCTCTCATTCACATACATGTACAGTACTCTGTCTTACTACTTCTTTTAAATGAATGAATAAATGGATTAGATAAAATATTAAATAGCTTTACATCTGCTAAGTTCTTGGCATAAATCAACACAGACAGACATGTTCCTGCTTTTAGTATTTTACATTGTTTTATAATGTAGCTGTTTGTTTTTTTAACACAGTTTTCTTGTGATTTTTAATTAATATGCTTTTTTATGATTGTTGGCTGCAAGTATCAAGCTGCAAAATCCTTCATTTTCTACAGCTGATAGCTGTTGGTCATTAATTATGATGAAGTTTAACAACTTATCGGTGAACATTTGAGCTCTGTGGCTTCAGCGGCGTCTTTTTATTGTTAAATCCGGGGCGGGCGTTCTGTTTTCGGTCAGCCGCTCTCAGCCTGTCCCTCCTACGAGACGGTCAGACAGCGGGTCGGACTGGATGCAGCTGGACGCGGTCGGTCTCCCTGTTTCGGTTCAGTGAGAGTGGCGTCCCGCTGAAGCCCCGGAGCACAAATGTCCAATTTAAAACTAACTTGACCGCGGTTTAATGTGGCGCTATGACTCTACAGACAGTGCACGTTGCTGTCTTGCTGTGTTTAGTGTAAAATACATTCACACAGCAGACATGTTACGATGAAAAGTTGGCTAGCTGTTAGCTAAAGTGCTACTCACTCAATCCACACGCTGTAGCTGGCTGTAAACTGAAAGGGATTTCCTGAATGTGAGGCAGATCTTGATGTCTATGCGCAACATTATTACTCTGGGTTCATGAGACACGATTCCAGATCGGATTGGCCCCACCCCTACTACTACTGTTGCATTGTGGGGAATTGTTGGTACGTGACCGGAGGGCTTATTACTGTATGTTGTTTTTCTGGCAATATACAAAAATAATAATAATAAAATAAATAATTTTAGTACATGTTATTATGTGTCAGAGGAGGGCTTAGAATAGGAAATAAAAAAATAAAAAAAGTGCCCAAGTACCCCAAGTGCCCTTTTGGTAAAAAAAAAAATTAACCAAAAGGACACTTGGGGGCAAGGAGCAAAAGGGGCAGGTGCGCTTCCTGTGGGGCTGAACTGGACCGACTGATGCCCAGCTCGACTAAACGTACAGTTGTCGGTTTGAGTGACGTCTCTTCCGGGGCGACAGATCTTACCAGGGTGGACTCTGGACTGCTGTGTGACTGATACAGAATCCCTCCAGGTGACAGTACTCCTGGTTTAGTGTAAGATGTGTGTGTGTGTGTGGTTTTCCTTCCTGTTTTTAGAATACCGCTAATTGCACTTTTATTGTTGATTGGAGCTATAATTGCCTTTTTAAAGTGTGTGTGTGTGTGTGTGTGTGTGTTTTTAACTCTGCATTTTAAAATTAAACGACTGTGCAATTTAACTTGTGTCACTGTGCGAACTTGTCCCCAAGCCTCCTCTGCAAACGGGCCTGCGTGCCTTTAAAGGTAACTTTTTAGGTACAATCATTTTAACCAATTTCACTTATTTAAAATAGTATTTAACTTCAGTTACCCCAATTTTAACCACACTCGACCCAGCTACACTACCAAAAAACCTAATACAGAAGTAGCTAAACAAACAAACAAACAAACAAACAAAAAAACTGAGTGACCAATAAATAAAAATAGTAAAATTCTGGCTAAAAGTAGCCAAAAGTTAGCTGGAAGTTAAAAGTAGCAAAAAGTTAACTAGATGAAAACTGTATACCCACCAGCTAGTTACCAAGCCAACCCAGTTTGGGTTAAGGCAGCTCTTTTAAACAAACCCAGAGTTGGACTCGGACGTGAGCAAAGAGACTTGCGGCTCTTTTCTGGGTATTGGCTCATTTGGCTCAGCTTGCCAAAAAGATCCAGGTGATATCTCTGTAGCGAGCTGGTGGACCTCTCACCAGTCCAGATCAAAGTCTGGGAGCAGACCTGAAGATTTCTGTTTTTTCTCTAAAATCTTTAAAAAGCATCAATCCGGAGGAACCTCTCACTCTTATCACCTCACGTAATGATTATCTGTCTCCTATCAGCAGGTAAAATAAATAAACAAAAGTCTGAGTAATCTGTGAGCAGCAAACTGTGTGGGGCCAGTGACAAATCCCAACACCTGCTCCAGCTTCCTGAGCCACCTCGACACGCTGCGAGGAAATGACAGAGATCCTAAAAATCTCCACATCGAACAACATCTGAGCTCTGACTGGTAAGATGGGATTTAAAGATCATTTCATTCATACATATATTATTTGTATTTCAGGGCAATTCAGTGTGTAGGAAGTAAATTAAAAAGAGCTGCATGCAACAACAACAAAATCCTTCATCATTAATAGAAACAACGCAGTGTTGTGTTTTTCTGAAGTGGTTCCACTCACAGCTTAACTTGTGACAAATATTCTGTGTGCTTGCATCTTTGAAGTTCTGCCTCAAGTGGAGGGGGAGGCAGAGCAGGCAGAGTGTTTAGCATCCTGACTGCCTGATGAACAGAGCTGTCTCTTATGGAAGGCCAGCTGGGTCATTTTCACGTGAAAATTACATGTTACATCGACACGTTAATGACGTGTAAACAACGCGTTAACAACGTGTTGTTTACACGTCAATTACGCGTCAAATTCGCCTCGAAAAATGACGCGTAAACGACGTGTAAACAACGTGTAAACAACGCGTCAAAGACGCGTTAATTACGTGTCATTGACGCGTCGAAATTTCACACGCATTTGACGCGTTATCAACGTGTCAACATCTGTTTATGTCCCTCTTGGGTAACTTCACTTCCTGACGGCTTCACTCGCGTCTCTTCTCATTGGCTGTCAGGTCCAGGGCTAAATCACTTCAGCAAAACAGAGGGGTGATTCCAAGGTCCAGGGCTAAAGCACTTTAACAGAGATGTAAACAGACGGAGAAACTACATTTCTGCTTATATTTTATCACGATGTTTCTTTTACTGTTTAATGAAGTTATTAATAAATCTAATAAGTGTTTAATTAACCTGTTTCTGTTTCCTATTTCTGATCAACGGCTTATATGTAAAGTAATGTAAGTGTAAAATGTTTTTATACTAATGTGAAAATTAAGTTTATTATTCCAAAACTAAAGTGACTTTTTGTAAACAATAACATAAAATAAAATAAAGAATAAAAGATGGCAATTAAAACATACATAATAATAGAACAGAAAACGTGATTTTTCATAAAACGTGATCATATTTTTATACTTGTGCAGTTTAACAGTTTGACAGTTGCACACATTTTTCCAAATTTTTGCAGAAAATGCTGAGGGTTCCTTTTCGTTGAACTCACATTTGTTATTCAGACAAATACAGAAATAATTATTATTTTAATCCTTTTCTGATATGTACTTTCAGCAGAACATTATAGCTGCTGGAGTTTACACGAATTATACATTACATAACAACTTAGATATTAAGTTTAAGACATGGTGAATAAAGTGCACACGTGTAAAAAAGTGAAGCTTTAAAGTTCATCATGTTTTAGAGAATTGACAACAGGGAGATTCTGCATAAATCATCAGAAATTATAAAGAATTTTCTTGCTCTTAGATGCAGCAAAATGTCTTGTGACAATTCTCGTGGCAGAGTTTTTGCTGTAAACTGAGTAATCTTTTCCTGGATGAGTTGTAGTTCATGTCGCCACACCTGCCACTGACACCATGATTACATTTAGCCTAAATGAAGGCAGTGACAGACATTTTTCTTTAAAAATAAAGCTTTAAATCCACTTGAAGCAGCTCATGGATCTAACCCCACTCCATCCTGCTCAGAGTCACAGAATACATCTCTACGTTGACATCCTGTGTGTCTTTTGATTACACAACATTTCACACCAAATCACCCCTCTGTTTTGCAGAAACAGGTTAATTAAACACTTATTAGATTTATTAATAACTTCATTAAACAGTAAAAGAAACATCGTGATAAAATATAAGCAGAAATGTAGTTTCTCCGTCTGTTTACATCTCTGTTAAAGTGCTTTAGCCCTGGACCTTGGAATCACCCCTCTGTTTTGCTGAAGTGGTTTAGCCCTGGACCTGACAGCCAATGAGAAGAGACGCGAAAATAGTGAAGTCAGGAAGTGAAGTTACCCAAGAGGGACATAAACAAAAGAATTTGCGCCTAAAAGAAGGCGCAAACAACGCGTTCTTTTACACGTTCTTTTACACGTTGATAACGCGTCAAATGCGTGTGAAATTTCGAGGCGTCAATGACACGTAATTAACGCGTCTTTGACGCGTTGTTTACACGTTGTTTACACGTCGTTTACACGTCGTTTACGCGTCATTTTTCGAGGCGAATTTGACGCGTAATTGACGTGTAAACAACACGTTGTTAACGCGTTGTTTACACGTCATTAACGTGTCGATGTAACATGTAATTTTCACGTGAAAATGACCCAGCTGGCCTTCCATAGTCTCTCAGTCTGCTGGTTCGAGCCTGGAGACTTCTCAGTCTCCTCCCTGATGGCAGCAGTCTGAAGCAGCTGTGTAGTGGGTGTGAGGGATCACCTGCCATCCAGAGGGCTTTCTGAGTGAGGCGGTTGCTGTGTAAGTCCTGCAGTGAGGGGAAGAGGTGCCGACGATCTTCTCAGCTGCTCTCACGATGCGCTGGAGGCTCTTGCGGCAGGATGCAGTACATGCACCAAACCACACCGTGATGCAGCTTGTCAGGACACTTTCTATGGCACCTCTGTAGAAGGTGCACATGATGGAGGTTGAAGCTCCAGTCCTTTTCAGCTTGCGGAGAAAGTAGAGACGCTGGTGGCGTCATTGATGCAGTGATCAAGAAGGCTCACCAGCGTCTCTACTTTCTCTGCAAGCTGAAAAGGGCTGGAGCTTCAACCCCCATCATGAGCACCTTCTACAGAGGTGCCAGGTGCACCGCCTGATCTTGCCACCTGATCCGGCTCCTGTGGTCTCGCCGTCCGCTCTGGCTCTTTTGGTCTTGCCGCCTGCAGACACCACGCCGGACTCATCAGCTGCAGACCCCACGTTGGACTCATCGGCTGCAGACCCCACACCGGACTCATCGGCTGCAGACCCCACGTTGGACTCATCGGCTGCAAACCCCACGCCGGATTCATCGGCTGCAGA
The DNA here is from genome assembly GCA_038048925.1 of Garcialebias charrua. NCBI lineage: Eukaryota > Metazoa > Chordata > Actinopteri > Cyprinodontiformes > Rivulidae > Garcialebias > Garcialebias charrua. Next base: position 3,599 of record JBBPBX010040013.1, on the reverse strand, counting down.
CCCCACGTTGGACTCATCGGCTGCAGACACCACGCCGGATTCATCGGCTGCAAACCCCACGCCGGATTCATCGGCTGCAGACCCCACGTTGGACTCATCGGCTACAGACACCACGTCGGATTCATCGGTTGCAGACCCCACGTTGGACTCATCTGCTACAGACACCACGCCGGATTCATCGGCTGCAGACCCCACGCCGGATTCATCGGCTGCAGACTTCACGTTGGACTCATCGGCTGCAGACCTCACGTTGGACTCATCGGCTGCAGACCCTACGCTGGACTCATCGGCTGCAGACCCCACATTGGACTCATCGGCTGCAAACCCCACGCCAGATTCATCGGCTGCAGACCCCACGCCGGACTCATCGGCTGCAGACCCCACGTTGGACTCATCGGCTGCAGACCCCACGTTGGATTCATCGGCTGCAGACCCCATGCCGGATTCATCGGCTGCAGACCCCACGCCGGATTCATCGGCTGCAGACCCCACGCCGGATTCATCGGCTGCAGACCCCACGCCGGATTCATCGGCTGCAGACCCCACGCCTGATTCATTGGCTGCAGACCCCACGCCGGATTCATTGGCTGCAGACCCCACGCCGGATTCATTGGCTGCAGACCCCACGCCGGATTCATCGGCTGCAGACTCCACGCCGGATTCATCGGCTGCAGACCCCACGACGGATTCATCGGCTGCAGACCCCACGCCTGATTCATCGGCTGCAGACCCCACGCCTGATTCATCGGCTGCAGACGCCACGCCTGATTCATCGGCTGCAGGCTCTTCATTGGCTGCAGGCTCTTCATCGTTGGCTGCAGACGTCTCGTCGCCGACTGTAGCAGCAGACATCTTGTCGCCGACTGAAGCAGACATCTAGTTGCCGACTGAAGCAGACGCCTCATCGCCGACTGATGCAGACGTCTCGTCGCCCGACAACTTCTCATCGGCGGCACCCTGGTCTCGCTCTGGACGGTTCCTGGGCCGTCACCTTGATTTCTTGGGCATAGGTGTTTTCCCAGGTTACAACCTATCGGCTTTTTCTTTCTCTCATCCTTGGGGATTTTTCCTCTTGTGCCCTCCATCCTGTCTTCTCCCCCTCCCTCCTTAGTTATGTGGGGGGGCCCATCTTGGGGGTGTCAGGTGCCACCCTTGGGGGGAGGGGGTGTTATGACAGGCTCTGCTCCTGTCATTCTCTTCTTATTTCACTCACTCCTCAGTCTGCCTCTCCAGTCATCAATCCTAATCACTCTCACCTGTTCTCATCAGCTGCACTCATTACTCACCCTCCCTCTGTCATATAAAAAGCCTTCTCTCTCATTCATTCCTCGTCCGGTCATTGTTTCTGCTCTGCTCAGACAACACGGTCCTCTGTTCCTCCTCTGCTCCTGTTATCCTTCCACGGTGACATTAGTCAGTAAGTTTTGGCTGCCCCGACAGCATTTTGTTTTCTTATTGTTTTAAAATAAATCATTTTATTTTTAAACTCCTGCCTCACACTGCCAGCATATGGGTTCGAAACATAGAGATCGTGACAGGTCCAGGGAGACCTGGACTCGGGAGAACAGCTAGGCTGAAACACGAAGAGAAAAAAGGCTCATTAATGATTGTTTCACGGGGACACAATTTGTCCAGAAGCATAAATAACATGAGGCATCGTGCTCCAATGGAGAGTAGAGCTTGTCTGCAGCTTTAAGTAATAGATGGTCCTCATTAGTGGGATAAACTACAGGTGTTGATGATTAGGCGCCATCTTGGATCTGGAGGCTGCAGAAGGCTGCAATCTCACAGGAAGAAGTGGGTAAAGATGATGGATGGACGGAATTTCAACAAATGTTTTAAAACCGAGAAAAGGTGTCTGCGTCTGGTAAATTCATGTCTTAGGTGTTTTTACACAGAGTACAAATGATCAAGAATTTCTAAACTAGAATAACTGAATAAATAATGACAGAATAACTGACTGTGGTTGTTTTGACTTCCATGTGACTCTTATCTTTATCTATCAGCTTTTCCTTCTTCATGGGTCTTCACAGAGAGTTGTCCTCCTCCATCTCTGTCCTCTGCATCCTCTGTCTTCACTCCAGCTACCTTCATGTCATCTCTAACTGAATCCATATATCTCCTCTTTGGCCTTCCTCTTTGTCTTTTTCCTGGGAGCTTCATTTCTAACATCCTTCTACCACTGTCCCTCCTCTGGACATGTCCAAACCATCTCAGTCTGGCCTTTATAACTTTAACTCCCAGTTGTTTTACCTGTATTTTACCTCTGATTATCTCATTCCTAATCTTATCCATCCTTGTCACTCCTAAGGAGAACCTGAACATCTTCATTTCTGCCACTTCCATTTCTGTCTCCTGTCTTCTTGTCCATGTCTCTGTATCCAGACCATACAATATGGGCGGCCGTGGCGTAGTGGTAATGGCAGTCGTCCCCCGATCGGAAGGTTGGCGGTTCGAATCCCGGTTCCCCACACCATGTGTCGTTGTGTCCTTGGGCAAGACACTTAACCCCGAGTTGCTCCCGGTAGGACTGGAAAGCACCTTGCATGGTAGTCTGCCGCTACCGGTGTATGAATGTGTGTAGCATTCAATGTGTGTAGCGCTTTGAGATTTTCACTAATGAAAAGCACATTATAAATTGAATTCATTATTATTATTATTATTAATATAGCTTGTGTCACCACTATCTTGTAAACTTTTCCTTTGACCTTTGCTGACACCATTTTGTCACAAACCACTCCTGAAACTTTTTTCCATCCACTCCATCCTGCCTGGACTCTCTTTTTCACTTCTTTACCACATTCCCATTTTCCTGGACAGTGGACCCCAAGTACTTGAAGTTCTGCACCTTTGTGACCTCTGCTCCTCGTAACCTCACTGTTGCAGCCACCTGCTTCTCATTCACACATGTACTGTCTTACTACGGCTGACTTTCATACCTCTTCTTTCAAGTCCATACCTCCACCTCTCTAAGTTCTCTTCCACCTGTTCCCTGATCTCATCAGAAACCACAATGTCATCTATATACATCATAGTGCATGGGAATTCCTGCCTGAGCTTATATTAGTCAGTCCATCACCTTTGCAAACAAGAAGGGGCTCAGTGCCAATCCTTGATGCACTCCCACCTCCATCTTGAAGCTGTCTGTCCCTCCTACAGCACATCTCACCACTGTCCTGCTGTCTTCATACATGTCCTGTACCAGTCTAACATACCTTTCTGCCACTCTAGATTTCCTCATGCAATACCACACCTCCTCTCTTGGCACTCTGTCATATGCTTTTTCTAAATCCACAGAGACAATGAATTTCTTTCTGACCCTCTGTACTTTTCCATCAGCATTCTCAAAGCAAAGATGGCATCTGTGGTGCTCTTTCTCAGCATGAAACCATACTGCTGCTCAAATTGTCACCACGTCTCAAACTTCCCTTCCGTAAAGAGTGACAAAGAAGAAGAATTCACTGAAATAAAACATTTAGCTCTAATTTTATTTGCTTTAATCTTGTTCTTCCTCCTGCAAACAGAGAAACTCTAATCTCTCAAGTCAGCAGAAACCTGTTGTAGTCGGCTGTTCAGAAAATGAGCAGCTGCTGCTTCTA
>JBBPBX010040012.1:3566-15809 GCA_038048925.1 Garcialebias charrua | reverse complement strand
TTACGATGTTGTTTCTATGGCGATCATCGAGTGGTCAGCTCTGTACGGCTTTTATGGAGCTGGGCTGCTCGATATTTGTAGTGAACACATGAAAATGGTGAGAGAGGGAGAGAAAGAGCTTTTTAAATCCACCGTCTGTGCACGGTGAAGAAGCTCACAGGCAAACCTAAGCTTATTTACAAGCTGAGCCCCCTGTGGCCAGCGAGCGGTGCGTTGTGTGTTGCTTTTTGAAGCGCCCTGTCTGACGAGCCCTGCCCCGCTCTCTGCACTGTAAACTGAAAAATGACACGTATTCAACGGATCGACCTCACAGGTGAACGAGAGGCAGGCTGGAGGAACGCAAACTCCCCCCCGTGTGTCGTCTCAGATCAGTGTGTCTTTACATGTGAGAGGAGCAGCATATGTGTTTTTACATGTGAGAGGAGCCGTGTACGTGTTTTTTTTACATGTGAGAGGAGCAAAGTATGTGTTTTTACATGTGAGAGGAGCAGCATGTGTGTTTTTACATGTGAGAGGAGCAGCGTATGTGTTTTTACATGTGAGAGGAGCAGCGTATGTGTTTTTACATGTGAGAGGAGCAGCGTATGTGTTTTTACATGTGAGAGGAGCAGCGTATGTGTTTTTACATGTGAGAGGAGCAGCGTATGTGTTTTTACATGTGAGAGGAGCAGCGTATGTGTTTTTACATGTGAGAGGAGCAGCGTATGTGTTTTTACATGTGAGAGGAGCAGCGTATGTGTTTTTACATGTGAGAGGAGCAGCGTATGTGTTTTTACATGTGAGAGGAGCAGCGTATGTGTTTTTACATGTGAGAGGAGCAGCGTATGTGTTTTTACATGTGAGAGGAGCAGCGTATGTGTTTTTACATGTGAGAGGAGCAGCGTATGTGTTTTTACATGTGAGAGGAGCAGCGTATGTGTTTTTACATGTGAGAGGAGCAGTGTATGTGTTTTTACATGTGAGAGGAGCAGCGTATGTGTTTTTACATGTGAGAGGAGCAGCGTATGTTTTTTACATATGAGATGAGCAACGTATGTCTTTTTACATGTGAGAGGAGCAGTCTACGTGTTTTTTTACATGTGAGAGGAGCAGCGTATGTGTTTTTACATGTGAGAGGAACAGTGTATGTGTTTTTTTACATGTGAGTGGAGCAGTGTATGTGTTTGTACATGTGAGAGGAGCAGCGTATGTGTCTTTACATGTGAGAGGAGCAGCATATGTGTCTTTACATGTGAGAGGAGCCGTGTACGTGTTTTTTTTACATGTGAGAGGAGCAAAGTATGTGTTTTTACATGTGAGAGGAGCAGCATGTGTGTTTTTACATGTGAGAGGAGCAGCGTATGTGTTTTTACATGTTAGAGGCAGTGTATGTGTTTTTACATGTTAGAGGAGCTGCGTATGTGTTTTTACATGTGAGAGGAGCAGCGTATGTGTTTTTACATGTGAGAGGAGCAGTGTACGTGTTTTTACATGTTAGAGGAGCAGCGTATGTGTTTTTACATGTTAGAGGAGCAGCGTATGTGTTTTTACATGTGAGAGGAGCAGCGTATGTGTTTTTACATGTGAGAGGAGCAGTGTATGTGTTTTTACATGTGAGAGGAGCAGATATGTGTTTTTACATGTGAGAGGAGCAATGTATGTGTTTTTACATGTTAGAGGAGCAGTGTATGTGTTTTTACATGTGAGAGGAGCAGCGTATGTGTTTTTACATGTGAGAGGAGCAGCGTATGTTTTTTACATATGAGATGAGCAACGTATGTCTTTTTACATATGGGAGGAGCAGTCTACGTGTTTTTTTACATGTGAGAGGAGCAGCGTATGTGTTTTTACATGTGAGAGGAGCAACGTATGTCTTTTTACATGTGAGAGGAGCAGTCTACGTGTTTTTTTTACATGTGAGAGGAGCAGCATGTGTGTTTTTACATGTGAGAGGAGCAGTGTATTGGTTTTTACATGTTAGAGGAGCAGCGTATGTGTTTTTACATGTGAGAGGAGCAGCGTATGTGTTTTTACATGTGAGAGGAGCAGCGTATGTGTTTTTACATGTTAGAGGAGCAGTGTATGTGTTTTTACATGTGAGAGGAGCAGCGTATGTGTTTTTACATGTGAGAGGAGCAGTGTATGTGTTTTTACATGTGAGAGGAGCAGCGTATGTGTTTTTACATGTGAGAGGAGCAGCGTATGTGTTTTTACATGTGAGAGGAGCAACGTATGTGTTTTTACATGTGAGAGGAGCAGTGTATGTGTTTTTACATGTGAGAGGAACAGCGTATGTGTTTTTTACATGTGAGAGGAGCAGTGTATGTGTGTTTTTCATGTAAGAGGAGAAGCAAATGTGTTTTTACATTTGAGAGGAGAAGCTTGTGTGTCTTTACATGTGAGAGGAGCAACATGTGTTTTACATGTGAGAGGAGCAGCATATGTGTTTTTACATGTGAGAGGAGCAGCATGTGTTCTACATGTGAGAGGAGCAGCATGTGTTCTACATGTGAAGAGGAGCAGCATATGTGTTTTTACATGTGAGAGGAGCAACTTATGTGTTTTTACATGTGAGAGGAGCAGCGTATGTGTTTTTACATGTGAGAGGAGCAGCATATGTGTTTTTACATGTGAGAGGAGCAGCGTATGTGTTTTTACATGTGAGAGGAGCAGCGTATGTGTTTTTACATGTGAGAGGAGCAGCGTATGTGTTTTTACATGTGAGAGGAGCAGCGTATGTGTTTTTACATGTGAGAGGAGCAGCGTATGTGTTTTTACATGTGAGAGGAGCAGCGTATGTGTTTTTACATGTGAGAGGAGCAGCGTATGTGTTTTTACATGTGAGAGGAGCAGCGTATGTGTTTTTACATGTGAGAGGAGCAGCATATGTGTTTTTACATGTGAGAGGAGCAGCGTATGTGTTTTTACATGTGAGAGGAGCAGCGTATGTGTTTTTACATGTGAGAGGAGCAGCGTATGTGTTTTTACATGTGAGAGGAGCAGCGTATGTGTTTTTACATGTGAGAGGAGCAGCGTATGTGTTTTTACATGTGAGAGGAGCAGCGTATGTGTTTTTACATGTGAGAGGAGCAGCGTATGTGTTTTTACATGTGAGAGGATCAGCGTATGTGTTTTTACATGTGAGAGGAGCAGCGTATGTGTTTTTACATGTGAGAGGAGCAGCGTATGTGTTTTTACATGTGAGAGGAGCAGCGTATGTGTTTTTACATGTGAGAGGAGCAGCGTATGTGTTTTTACATGTGAGAGGAGCATAGCGTATGTGTTTTTACATGTGAGAGGAAGCGTATGCGTTTTTACATGTGAGAGGAGCAGCATATGTGTTTTTACATGTGAGAGGAGCAACGTATGTGTTTTTACATCTGAGAGGATCAGCGTATGTGTTTTTACATGTGAGAGGAGCAGCGTATGTGTTTTTACATGTGAGAGGATCAGCGTATGTGTTTTTACATGTGAGAGGAGCAGCGTATGTGTTTTTACATGTGAGAGGAGCAGCGTATGTGTTTTTACATGTGAGAGGATCAGCGTATGTGTTTTTACATGTGAGAGGAGCAGCGTATGTGTTTTTACATGTGAGAGGAGCAGCGTATGTGTTTTTACATGTGAGAGGAGCAGCGTATGTGTTTTTACATGTGAGAGGAGCAGCGTATGTGTTTTTACATGTGAGAGGATCAGCGTATGTGTTTTTACATGTGAGAGGAGCAACGTATGTGTTTTTACATGTGAGAGGAGCAGCGTATGTGTTTTTACATGTGAGAGGAGCAGCGTATGTGTTTTTACATGTGAGAGGAGCAACGTATGTGTTTTTACATGTGAGAGGATCAGCGTATGTGTTTTTACATGTGAGAGGAGAAGCGTATGCGTTTTTACATGTGAGAGGAGCAGCATATGTGTTTTTACATGTGAGAGGAGCAACGTATGTGTTTTTACATCTGAGAGGATCAGCGTATGTGTTTTTACATGTGAGAGGAGCAGCGTATGTGTTTTTACATGTGAGAGGATCAGCGTATGTATTTTTACATGTGAGAGGATCAGCGTATGTGTTTTTACATGTGAGAGGAGAAGCGTATGCGTTTTTACATGTGAGAGGAGCAGCATATGTGTTTTTACATGTGAGAGGAGCAACGTATGTGTTTTTACATCTGAGAGGATCAGCGTATGTGTTTTTACATGTGAGAGGAGCAGCGTATGTGTTTTTACATGTGAGAGGATCAGCGTATGTGTTTTTACATGTGAGAGGAGCAGCGTATGTGTTTTTACATGTGAGAGGAGCAGCGTATGTGTTTTTACATGTGAGAGGAGCAGCGTATGTGTTTTTACATGTGAGAGGAGCAGCGTATGTGTTTTTACATGTGAGAGGAGCAGCGTATGTGTTTTTACATGTGAGAGGAGCAGCGTATGTGTTTTTACATGTGAGAGGAGCAGCGTATGTGTTTTTACATCTGAGAGGATCAGCGTATGTGTTTTTACATGTGAGAGGAGCAGCATATGTGTTTTTACATGTGAGAGGAGCAGCGTATGTGTTTTTACATGTGAGAGGAGCAACTTATGTGTTTTTACATGTGAGAGGAGCAGCGTATGTGTTTTTACATGTGAGAGGAGCAGCGTATGTGTTTTTACATGTGAGAGGAGCAGCGTATGTGTTTTTACATGTGAGAGGAGCAGCGTATGTGTTTTTACATGTGAGAGGAGCAGCGTATGTGTTTTTACATGTGAGAGGATCAGCGTATGTGTTTTTACATGTGAGAGGAGAAGCGTATGCGTTTTTACATGTGAGAGGAGCAGCGTATGTGTTTTTACATGTGAGAGGAGCAGCATATGTGTTTTTACATGTGAGAGGAGCAGCGTATGTGTTTTTACATGTGAGAGGATCAGCGTATGTGTTTTTACATGTGAGAGGAGCAACGTATGTGTTTTTACATGTGAGAGGAGCAACGTATGTGTTTTTACATGTGAGAGGAGCAGCGTATGTGTTTTTACATGTGAGAGGAGCAACGTATGTGTTTTTACATGTGAGAGGATCAGCGTATGTGTTTTTACATGTGAGAGGAGCAGCGTATGTGTTTTTACATGTGAGAGGAGCAGCGTATGTGTTTTTACATGTGAGAGGAGCAACGTATGTGTTTTTACATCTGAGAGGATCAGCGTATGTGTTTTTACATGTGAGAGGAGCAGCGTATGTGTTTTTACATGTGAGAGGATCAGCGTATGTGTTTTTACATGTGAGAGGAGCAGCGTATGTGTTTTTACATGTGAGAGGAGCAGCGTATGTGTTTTTACATGTGAGAGGAGCAGCGTATGTGTTTTTACATGTGAGAGGAGCAGCGTATGTGTTTTTACATGTGAGAGGATCAGCGTATGTGTTTTTACATGTGAGAGGAGCAGCGTATGTGTTTTTACATGTGAGAGGAGCAGCGTATGTGTTTTTACATGTGAGAGGAGCAGCGTATGTGTTTTTACATGTGAGAGGAGCAGCGTATGTGTTTTTACATGTGAGAGGAGCAGCGTATGTGTTTTTACATGTGAGAGGAGCAGCGTATGTGTTTTTACATGTGAGAGGAGCAGCGTATGTGTTTTTACATGTGAGAGGAGCAGCGTATGTGTTTTTACATGTGAGAGGAGCAGCGTATGTGTTTTTACATCTGAGAGGATCAGCGTATGTGTTTTTACATGTGAGAGGAGCAGCATATGTGTTTTTACATGTGAGAGGAGCAGCGTATGTGTTTTTACATGTGAGAGGAGCAACTTATGTGTTTTTACATGTGAGAGGAGCAGCGTATGTGTTTTTACATGTGAGAGGAGCAGCGTATGTGTTTTTACATGTGAGAGGAGCAGCGTATGTGTTTTTACATGTGAGAGGAGCAGCGTATGTGTTTTTACATGTGAGAGGAGCAGCGTATGTGTTTTTACATGTGAGAGGAGCAGCGTATGTGTTTTTACATGTGAGAGGAGCAGCGTATGTGTTTTTACATGTGAGAGGAGCAGCGTATGTGTTTTTACATGTGAGAGGAGCAGCGTATGTGTTTTTACATGTGAGAGGAGCAGCGTATGTGTTTTTACATGTGAGAGGAGCAGCGTATGTGTTTTTACATGTGAGAGGAGCAGCGTATGTGTTTTTACATGTGAGAGGAGCAGCATGTGTGCATTGTGAGCTAACAGTGGCGGTGTGCAGCAACTGTAGGAGCGATGAGTCACCCTCTCAGACAACTCCCTCCTGCCCCTTCCTGCACAGAGACATGATGGAGGCTCATCTCATTGTTTTACATCCATCTTCTTTCAGTTTATTGTTGTCAGACTGAACTGTGAAGGGACTGTCGTCTGGAAAAGGTTCAGTTCAAAGGCTGAGCTCAGGTTTGGTCTCTGTGGCTGCTGACCGTGCTGATTTGTTTTCAGAAAGGCAGAACTTCTGGACACCCCCTCATGTTGGTATTTATTTATGTATTCCTTTTAGGGGTGTCAAACTCAGAGGAGCCACAATTTAAAAACTTTGTCCGAGCCTCAGGCCACTTTCAGCCAGTGGTGTAGTCTACATTTTTGTAGTGGGTATACTGTGCTTGGAAACCAAACCTGTTAGTGCAATGTAATTGTTAATTCATTTCAATTTTTAAGCATATTGAACATTTCCAAATGTCTTTGATGCTTATAGTACAACGAACTTTGTACAACAGTTGGCTCTGTATTAGAAATATGTTATAAAATTGATGAAACTGTATCAAAGCAAAACATGTTCAAATATTAAGTAGTAAGTACAGAAGTACTAATTATACACAGAACAAGTTGAACCAAGTCATATTGTGTCTATAAGGTGTTCCAGATGTGTTGACAATGACACGAGCCCATGTCATGAATCATTGCCAATGATTCATGACATGGGCTCGTGTCATTGGGCTCTTTTAAGTGGGTATACTGAAACTCCAAAGCTTTTTAGTGGGTATACTCTGTATGCCCACGCATCACATGGACTACACCACTGCTTTCAGCCGATACATTAACTCGAGTCAGATACCTGACATCTGTTCTTGGTGCAGGTTCATCAACAAGAGTTTGATCTTCTCGACGTTCAGTTGCTCTGTCCACATCAGAGTCAGTAATGACAGAATGATCCAACTGTCTTTCTGAATTCCAAGTTAGTCAGCTGACAAGGGAAGCTTATAGTAATAGATATATTTATCAAGTTTTATTAAAAAGAAGAAGAGGTTCAGTATTTTACATTTAAATTATCTTGGGAAACCATTTGGTCCACGTCTCTTGAGTTTGACATATGTGCTTGATTTATGACCCCCACATGACAACGGCAGCTGCCAAGGTGGGTACAAATCAGTCTAAAGTGCATTTTATATGAACACAGGTGGGAGGCAAAAGAACGTGCACGGTATAGAGTACAGTTTAGCAAGTTGTGTACAAAATTCAGCTGTGGTTTTAAAAAAAGGGCTTCTAAAATTGTTCAAAAACATTCAGTACAAAAGCAAGTGGACTTTATTTGTAACAGAAGACGTTTCGCTCTTCATCCGAGGATCTTTCTCAATTCAAAGAGCAATGAGTGTGGGGTTCAGGTTTTAAAGGCTGAGATAAGATACACACATGTTGAGGTGGAGGTGAACAGCTGAGTTTTGTCCAGAGGAGGTGTCTCTCCTGTGTTGGGACATTCGTCTGTGAAGAGGCTGTTTAGTTTCTCCAATGTAGAGGTCTGGACAGTCCTCGCTGCACTGGACCACGTACACCACACCACTCTGTTTGTGTGTGTGGTTCTGTCCTTAGGGTGGACCAGCCTCTGTCTGAGAGTCCTGCTGGGTTTGAAGTGTACTGGGATGTTGTGTTTGTTGAAAATCCTTCTGAAATTCTCTGAGACTCCAGCAACATAAGGAATGACAATGTTTTTTTGTCTGTTCTCCTTTTTCTGTTCATTATTGTGTTTTGTAGATTTCCTCGCTGACTTGACAAAGGTCCAGTTGGGATATCCACATGTTTGCAGAGATTTTTCAATGTGTTTCTGTTCCTTTTCCTTCCCTTCTGTCTTCGTGGGGATGTGTTCGGCCCGATGCTGTAAAGTTCTGATGACAGAAAGTTTGTGTTCCAGTGGATGGTGAGAGTCAAACAGGAGATACTGGTCTGTGTGGGTTGGTTTTCTGTAAACTTCAATGTTGAGGCTGTCCTCTCTTTCCATGTGAACCAAACAGTCCAAAAAAGGCAGCTTGTTGTCGTTTGCATCCTCTCTGGTGAACTTGATGTTGTTGATCGAGTTAATGTGTCTGGTGAACACTTCCACTTCCTTGGCTTGGATTTTGACCCAGGTATCATCCACATATCAGAACCAATGGCTTGGTGTTGTTCCCTCATAGTTTAAGGCTCTCTGTTCCACTTCCTCCATGTAGAGGTTGGCAACAATGGGTGACACTGGAGATCCCACGGCACAGCCGTGCTTCTGTCTGTAAAAACTGTCATTATAAATAAAGTCCAGTTGTTTTTGTATTGAACGTTTTTGAATTTATCATGTCCTGGATGACTGAGAGTCTTCACCAGCGTACTCTAAAATGGTTGCCCAATAGATTTTTCTTCAACTCAGTGAGACTGAAAAATGTGCATTTCCTTGAAATATTGACTCAGGTTTTCATCACTAATTAAATCCTGGCCCTGTGAGATACAAACGAAAGGCCCCAGACTAGGTTTGAACTCTTGACCTTGTTGCTGTGAGGCGATGGAGCCAACCAGCTGCTCCACCGTGCAGTCAGTTTTTCCTCTTCCTGAATTACTTTGTATAATAAAAAGCAGCCGTCTCTTTGACTTCTTGTTTGTATTGGTCCATCTTTAATGTAGCAGACTTCAGTGTGTCTCTTTCTTCCTTTTTTTTTGTTTTTTTTGTTTGTTTGTTTTTTTGGGGGGGGATCATGGTGAATTATAAGCTGTTTGCATGGCTGCATACAGCTTGTCCATTCCTGCTTTAAGTATCTGCACAAAACTGTGATTACAACAGCTCCTGCAGCCTTAAGCCAAACAACACGTCTAATCTGCAGCTCTGGAGGGATGAATGAAACGAGACAAAGTCCTTCCGATGTTTGAGGAGATCAAATCCTGCACGACTGATGTTTCTGTGAATCAGATTACAGCGCTCATCCAGAGTGACTTCACTTTTTACTCTCATAACGTCATAATGCTCATTGATTTGATGGATTTGTACCTGATTTCACATGATTTGATGATATTGGAGTCTTATTTACCTGAGATGGGGATGATGCTGGACATATCTGAACTGTGGAGCTGTTTCTGATCAGCTGCGTTAACGCCACACGGCTGTTTCTCTGGATGTCGTCCATTCCAGACGTTAGACCGTGCCGCTGCTATCCTGCACACCCACTCCGGCTCCAGAGTTGGCACGGCCACTCAAAGATGATAAAATACTCCGAGCTGCAGCCGGTCGACCACAGGCTGTTTCACTCCAGGATTTTAATTTTTATTTTTTAATTATTATTTTCTCACTCCGCTCTTTTCACAGCATGCAAACATTCTTGTTTTATTTCATACAACAGAAAAAGGGGAATGCAGTTCAAACGATTATAGTTATTTTAAATCTGGAGCAAATTCTGTGAGAAATATTTCACTGCTAAACAACAAAGCACTTCATCATTTTGACTGAGATCATCCATCCACCCTGCAGATGTTGGATGCTGTCTATCATGGAGCATCCTGCAGATGTTGGATGCTGTCTATCATGGAGCATCCTGCAGATGTTGGATGTTGTCTATCATGGTGCACTAAGATTCATAACTGGCTGTGATTATCGTACCCACCACTGCACCCAGTATTCACTGGTTAACTGGACATCATTAATACTCTGATGCATGCTCAATAATCCAGGTAGAAAAATCTAAAAAAGCTAAGTCTGGTCCTCTGGACATTCAAAAAATAAAACAAAACAAAGCAAAAAAAAAATGTAGAAACGTTTCGTCTTTCGTCCGAAAGACTTCCTCAGTCTGAGTTGCTGTATTCAGCTCAGTCTTATAAATAGCACCCTCTCACAGTGTTGCACAACCAGTTGGCTGATGACAGCCTGAAACCAGCTGCTCACATGATCAAGGAGGGCCATCAGCCTAACAATGGATCATTAGCACCCTGATGGTTGTTTGCTATTCACAGAGGGCTGAGTGATACTAGCAATAACCGTGTTTCCATCCATTTTCATTTCGAATTTTGAGCTAATTTTTGAAATCTCGCAAATATGTAAATACAAATTAATGCGAAGCAGAAGTGTTTCCATCTACTGGCTTGTAGCGCATCTACCAAGCCACGCACAGCGTCATTACGTCAGACGTCAGCGTCATTACGTCAGACGTCAGCGTCATTACGTCAGACGTCAGCGTCATTACGTCAGACGTCAGCACTGCGCATGTCTACAGTAAACAGGAAGTAGCGGTTGAAAACAGAACCCGGCCACACATCTCGTCAAAATGGAGAGAATATTTCAGGTACGTGTTGCTATCGGGCAAGTTGTATTTATTCTGTCATGCCAACTAGTTTTAGCGATGTTACATGTTGTCCGGAGCGGAAACAGCTGAACGTCACGTGACGTGAATGTTCGCTACGGCAGAACTGAGTCGGCAAATCTGTTTCCATCTGTCGTTTTGCGCATCTGCTCATTTTCGAAGATCCCAAAAACCACCTCAAGCGAGCGTATAAACTTTTTGGCGAATTTGAGGAAGTAAATTCGGATTTTGCCGTTTCCATTAAGCTTTTCTGCTGCGATACTTCAAAATGCGCAGCTAGAAACCTTGATGGAAACACGGCTAATAACAGCATTGTAAGAGGGGGACAGTTGAACCCGGAGGCCTCCACCTCTGTTTAATGATGGACGGTTTCTTTTCACAAAGATGGCCTCCTTTACTCCTCTCTCAAACCATCGTTCCTCTCTATCAAGGATGTGAACATCTTCATCCCTGAAAGAGTGACCGCTGGCCTGGAGATGAGTGTAGACCACAGAGTCCTGACCTGATGATGTTGATCTTCTGTGCTGGGCCATCCTTTTGGCCAGTGGCTGTTTAGTTTCCCCGATGTAAGACTGATCACAGCCCTCCTGACACTGAACAGCATACACAATATTACTCTGTTTGTGCCGGGGGACTGGATCTTTGCCGGGGGACTGGATCTAATGATCCATTGTTAGGCTGATGGCCCTCCTTGATCATGTGAGCAGCTGGTTTCAGGCTGTCATCAGCCAACTGGTTGTGTAACACTGTGAGAGGGTGCTATTTATAAGACTGAGCTGAATACAGCAACTCAGACTGAGGAAGTCTTTCGGACAAAAGACGAAACATTTCTACATTTTTTTTTTGCTTTGTTTTGTTTTATTTTTTGAATGTCCAGAGGACCAGACTTAGCTTTTTTAGACATCATTAACTTCACACAGACTCTTCCACTGGTACATTTTCATCTTTAAATCACTTCTTGGTCTGCTGCCCTCATACATCTCCTCCTACATGTCTCTGTGTGAGTGCAGCTACAGCGTGCGCTCTCAGGACATGATTACCTGCAGTGTTCCATCAGTGAGGACTGAACTCGACAAAAGGATATTCTCTTACTCTGCTCCTGTTTCCTGGAATATCTTACAAAAACATCTGAAGCTCTCGACCTTGACTTTTCTAAGGGATTTTAAACATCTGTTAAGTTCATGACAAGAACCAATGCAGACATGTTCCTGTTTTTACTACTTTTTTGACATCTTATTTTAACTTGTTGAAAATAAATAAATAAAAATCTGTATGCCTCTCTTATGATTGTCTATTGTCCACTGTTGTCATCATTCTTTGTTAAAACCAGGTCTCTCTAGTAAATGAGTCATCGAGACTCAACAAAAAGACAAGAGAAAGAACAGGAAGTAGCAGAAATGAAGATGTTGAGGTTCTCCTTAGGAGTGACAAGGATGGATAAGATCAGGAATGAGATCATCAGAGGTACAGCACATGTTGAACAACTGGGAGATAAAGTTAGAGAGGCCAGACTGAGATGGTTTGGACATGTCCAGAGGAGGGACAGTGGTTTGGACATGTCCAGAGGAGGGACAGTGGTTTGGAAGATGTAAAAGCACTGAGGAAAAGACACAGAGGAAGGCCAAAGAGGAGATATATGGATGCAGTTAGAGAGGACATGAAGGTAGTTGGAGTGAGGACAGAGGATGCAGAGGACAGAGTGAGGTGGAGGAGGATGACTCGCTGTGGCAACCCCTGAAAAGGGAAAAGCCGAAAGAAGAAGAAGAAG
>JBBPBX010040011.1:11295-29592 GCA_038048925.1 Garcialebias charrua | reverse complement strand
CAATAAACAATAAACAAACAAACAATAAACAATAGAAAACAAAAGAGAGAAAAAAACAAAAGAAAGTTTTTTTTTTTTTTTTTTAACAAAGTATCAAAAAACTAGCAAAACATTATAAGGTAGACGTATAAAATCAAAGACAGGAACAAATCTGCATTGGTTTTTGCCAGGATTCCAACAGATTCTGAAAACCATTTAGAGAAGTCAAGGTCGAGAGCTTCAGATCTTTTTGTAAGATATTCCATGAAGCAGGAGCAGAGTAGGAGAAGGCCCTTTTTCCAAGTTCAGTCCTCACTGACGGAACACTGCAGGTAATCATGTCCTGAGAGCGCACACTGTAGCTGCACTCACGCAAAGACATGTAGGAGGAGATGTATGAGGGCAGCAGACCAAGAAGTGATTTAAATAACACAGGCTTAATAAATCGCATTTAATGTATTAGTATCTACGGTAAGTATCTATATGCCGGTGCATGCTTCAACATGCAAACATGTAGTTGAGAAATAGGTTAGGGTGTGAATTTGCACGCCATACACATCGTTGTGATGTGTATGGCCTCTCTGTACCTCTCTGACAGGTCTTTTTGTGTGTCCATCAATGATTTTACTTCTGCAGTGGCGGCTCTTAAATGGGGGGTTCCGCAGGGGTCCATCCTGGGTCCTCTCTTGTTCTCCTTATACCTGCTGCCACTCGGTGCTATTTTCCGGAAACACAATATACCTTTCCACTTCTACGCTGATGACTGTCAAATCTACTTCCCCCTAAGACAAAATGGTACAGGCTCTATTCAACCTCTGCTCGACTGCCTGGCTGACATCAGGGACTGGATGGCTTTAAATTTCTTAAGCTTCAATGATAAGAAGTCTGAAGCCATATTGTTCCTTCCCAATGACACAACCTCAAACCACTGCATTGACCTGTCTGCTCTACCCCTGTCCGAAAAACAAAAAGTCAAAAATCTGGGAGTGATAATGGATCCTTCCATGAAACTCAACAGTCATGTAAACATGATCGTCAAATCCTGTTTTTTCCAGCTGAGGCGTCTGTCTAAGCTGAAGCCCATATTATCCAAAAAGCACCTGGAGACAGTGATTCACGCATTCATTACATCTAGGCTTGATTACTGCAATTCACTTCTGTTTGGCGTCAGTCAAGCCACCATTGCACGATTACAACTGGTTCAGAACGCAGCTGCCCGATTTTTAACCAGCACACGCAAAAGAGAGCACATTACACCAGTCTTGGCCTCCCTTCACTGGCTACCGGTTCATCTTCGAATCCAATTCAAAATTCTCATGTATGTCTACAAATCGCTGAACAGTCTCGCCCCCGCCTATCTCTCGGATCTGATACACCCATATGTCCCTCCACGTGCTTTGAGGTCAGAGGATCAGGTACTCTTAATAGTTCCAGAAACTCGCCTTAAGCGCAGGGGTGACAGGGCGTTCTCTGTAGCAGGCCCAAGACTCTGGAACGAGTTACCGCTGCTCATCAAACAGGCCCCCTCCCTCTCGGTTTTCAAATCCCGGTTAAAAACTCACTACTACTACATCGCTTTCAATGCCAGCTGATGTGTACTCAGGGGGGCCGCCAGGAATATTGGGCCCCATGACAAAAAAATTCAATTGGGCCCCCCTGCACAGCTGCTTTTGCCACATCTCTAGAATTTAACTGACAGTGGTGGGATGTAACTAAGTACAAATACTTTGTTACTGTACTTAAGTATATTTTTCATGTACAGTATTTGTACTTTACTTAAGTAGAATTAAATGTGGGTACTTTTACTTTTACTGCACTACATTTTACATAAAGTATCTGTACTTTCTACTACACTACATTTCTATAATGTGTTGAGTTACAAGTTACATTCACGTTGCAGCTTTTTGATTTGTCGTTAGTTTGAAAGTAACTGATGTTGAGAGAGGAGTTGGTCCACTGAATCACTGCAAAGTGGACAGGTAACATTAGACCTGCCTTCAAGAAGAGCTGGACCAGTGACGTATATTTTAGTATATATGTCATTGAGCTGGGAGCACCCACAGCACCACTAACACACACAAAATGGATTCCACTACAGAGATTCAGCCAGAAGATACACAACACCCAAGGCCTTATTGAAAGACTATTGAAATGTTATTGAAAGACTGTTCAGTACAGCAGGACAGATTCTCTCTCCCAAAAGATCCAGACTGGACTCAAAAAACTTTGAAAACCAACTTCTTCTGAACTTGAACAAGAAATTCTTGCTGCAATATTAAAATGTGTCAGTTCATGATGTTAGGAGACAAGAGATGTCTCCAAATGTCTCAACACTCAGGTCCAAGTTTTGAAAATGGTGTCAGGAAGTTAAAATATTCTTCACTATTGACCCATTACAAGGTTGACATATTTTAACTAGAGTTGATGACAAACTGCAGAACTGATCAGAACCTGTTCCTTTGTTAGGTCTAATGCTCCTTTTTTTCAGGCAGACAACTTTTACTTAAATGTGTTTAGTGCTGTTAAAATGACACATTGGTTTTGTTTTATGTTAAATAAAAACTTTCAAAGATATAATCATTCCTCTTTCTTAGTTTGCTTAATGGTATTTAACTCATCCCTGAAATTCTGATGCACAGAATCACAAGTCTAAGTGTGAACTGTGTCACAGGGTAAGCACAATAAAAACATGTATTATCTGCAGCATTGTTCATTAAAATGACTCAACACTATTAATGTATTACAGAAAATATACATAGAGTATGTACACTTAATGGTATTGTAGACCACTGCATTAGGTAATACATTCAGCAAGTACTTTTACTTTAATACTTTAAGTATTTTTAAAAGCAAGTACTTATTTACTTTTACTTAAGTAAAAATATTAATATGGTTCTACTTTTACTAGAGTACATTTTTGTCTGTTTATTTGTACTTTTACTTAAGTACAGTGTTTGAGTACTTTCTCCACCTCTGCTAACTGATCCAGCAAAAGTTTTACATAAATAACATTAAAGGCTTGCTTCTGTAAGGGGTTATGAGGAGGTCAATATTAATACTGACCTCTTTACCTTAATTAATTTACTTATTCAGATTGAATAGTAAATTCACGGATTCTGTTCTTTTTCAGTTTACCCAATATTTCTGTGATCTTTATGATGGATAAATAAACAGAGCTATAGAGTGACAATGGACACGTTAACTTAGCTTGATATGTCAAAGAGACACTATCATTTATTTAAAATGAATCAACTAAATTAACACCATTACACTTGATTGACATGATTTCACTTTCTTTCAATTTAAAACGTCAGCACACTTAAATTCAACACAACAGACTTCAATATTGGATGTAAACATATTTAGTCTGAGGGCTCTTTAAACTTAAAATAGTTTCCAGCTTAGATTGAGAGGGGAAAGAGTAGGAGGAAAGATTTAAGAAGAAATTATCGTGAGCATGATACCAGAGTGACACTTCTCCTCCGACTTCTGCTAAAATCCAGGTACGTTTTGTAAACAGCTCTTTACCTTTTGACGACCGCCCGGTAAGAGGGAAGACCTTGTAGCTTTTCAGATGTACGGGTCCTTGTGGGGACCAGTACAATACCTTCAAGCAGGGTTCTGGTTTACGTTTTCCAACGTCTCCTGGTTTTCGCTTGGTCATCAGAGAATATGTCAGCTTCAGGCCTCTGACTTCAAGATAAACTTATTCCAGGAGGGAATAAACAAAGTTTTTGAGCTCTGTTCCTTAAAAGTGGACCCATAACAACATGTTATCAGTCCCAGCTGGATGACGAGTCCTTAGCGCGTGACTTGTGGTCATTCAGCTCTTTGGAAGTTCACATCATCTTTCGAAACTCCCAGAAACTCTGAGGAACCTGCTGGTTCCTTCCAAACTCTTGCAGACTCTTGCCGACTCTCTAGTGTGTCAGCAAAAACTTAGAACTAGTACTTAAGGAAGGACCAGTCGAGGAGTTCACTTGTCTTATCAGGACCCAAGGTTACAGCCAGCAGCAGAGGGAAATGTTTAGGAACAGACAGAGAAAGCTGGAGCCTTGTTCATGAAAAACAACGGATTAAACTGTCTTCTTATTTCTAAACAAAACAGTCGGGTCTCTGTGACCCGAGATTTCCCTTTAACACAGCAGTGAACACAGTTTAACTCTTAAAGAATAACACAGCTTAAAAGCACACATCATGAAAATGACAAATGTTATTCTTTTGATCACATCAGCCTAAAATCAAAGATAGAAATAGTCTCTTTTGGTGACTATATTTATCAGATTACAGCTAAATGAATGATTTTGTAGTAAATGTCTTGCTTTACTGAGAGGTCAGTAAAGGTCATCACTGGACAGTTCAAAAACCTTAATTTGACCCTGGGTAGGTCCACTACATCTCCCCCCTTTTGGAAGCCATCGCCAGTCCTTGGGGATGGGGTCCAACACGAAAGGAAACCTTGAACTGTCTTTGATCTTGAAGTAATCCAGCAAGTGGAAAAGAAAAATCAAAAATTATAATCCCATAAAGTTTTTGGAAATTCCATACTGTTCGGAGGTAATCCCATTGCGAAAAGCTTTTAATCCTTTGGAAAACAAAGTCTGTTAACTCTTGGAAAACAAAGTCTGTGATCCCTTGGAAAGCAAAGTCTTATAATCCACAGCGGTAATTCCACAGCAGTAATTCCACAACGGTTAGTTTTGTTGATTGATCAGCAACAATTGTTTTCATAATCAGCATGTAGAGGGGATCCCTCGATTGACGCAGAGGAGGCGACCCTTGGATGAAGGTTGAAGACCAAGCGTTGGAGCTGCAGGTCCCCACATCGAAGGTTGTTGGCTGGTTGGTTTCCAGTCAGTGCCACTCTGGTTCTATGTGTCATGCAATTATGTGGTTTTTAAGGTGGGCTTATGATTGGGATTTTACATTAAGCCTTACCTATATGCACCTGGTATGTAAGCTATCATGGTTTAGATCAGCTACAATTACCAATTAAGGGGTGGATCAATTCTGTAAAATTAGATATAGGGATTTGTACCTATAAAATTTTGGAGGGCTTCTGTAACGAAGGCCTCTAATTCCAAACTATTCCTCCATTCATTACTTAGTTTAGGTTAAACTAAAATAAAAATGAAATATAGTTTGATCTAAATGTCTGTTGTCTTTTAGACGAACGACGTAGGATTTGGTATTCCTAATAAATTTTGAAGTCTATGGCGAGACTCATCAAAATGAATAGGTAATCTAGAATAGAAACGATCGAATCGGTTCAATTTAGAAATTGTGAGGTCAATGTAGTTTATGGTACCTTGAGTAGCTTTAAACTACATTGACTCTTCGACGATTGAGATTTAACAAAACGAACTGCATGTTGGCATAGTTAAATCCATATCATTCATTAACCAATGTTAATACAAAACCTTTTTGGCTGGGAGTGTTCAGAACCAAACAGTATCTCAACTAATGACAACAGTAATGACTAAACAACAAGGAAACAACGTTTCACTGCTTCGACACACTCTTGTCGTCAGATTCCAAAGTGCAACACACAAGAAAACAGGTCTCAACTTTATGACCGAGGTCAAATTAAATCTCGTGGATTTAAACGGTTGTTAAGGTTAGTTTTTTGTTGTGGGTTTTAGGCTTAGCGTTTCTAAGTTCAAATTGGACAATGCGACTTATAGGGTGGGAAATACGGTAGTTTAAACCTGATTAGTTTATTTACTAACTTGTGTTTGGACGACCTTATTATCCCATGAAGTCGGTGTGTTTGTGAGATCTTTGTCTTTTGTGGAGTCATTGAACGCCTTGTAAGGTTTGATCTGATTTCGATGTACCCATTTAGCAATTGGCTCTTTGCGGCCTTTGCTGATTTTGATTTCGTAGACGACTGAGGACACTTTGTCTGTTATCAGATGAGGTCCAGTCCACCTGGGCATTAGTTTGCGGGCGAGAGTTCCGGTCTCGGACTCTCCTTTCCCGGTTGCTGGGGCGAACGTATAGTACCAGACTCTGTCTCCCACTTGGAGTTCATTGTGAGAGGCCTTCTGGTCGTAGTACGCCTTGCGTCCTTCAGCGGATTTTTCCAGGTTTTTCTGGGCGAAAGCAAAAGTGTTTCTGAGGTGTACATTCAAATCTTTGTCTTTGGCATGGCCTAACATCACCCCCCTTTGGTCATGGGGGACCACGAGCACAGGTGAGGACGTCCGTCCATGGGCACAAGTTAGGATGCCACCGTTTAGTTTAAGCTGTTCGCGCAGCTGAGAGAAGACGGTACACAGGAATCGTTTAGGTTTTGGCCAACGTATCTTCTTACGTTTACCTCTTTCCGTGTAATTCAGGTGTGTCACAACTGTCGGCGCAGTCGCAGGTGTGTCTGATTGTACAGACTGCGACGGGTCACTGTCGTTGTGTGTGTCTTCCCACTTCTTGACTGAAGAGAGGCTCTTTGAGTCTGTAAAAACTATGTCATTTCTGAGTAGTTCTAGACACAAATGTCCCTGAACCAAGGTTTCATCGAAAGCTTGGCTGATAGCCGATTTACCTGTCCCAGAGGACAGTACAGCGTCTTCGGTGTGGGGTCCTTGGATCTCCACACCTTTCTCTACCTGTGGTAGGTAATGTGAGTTTGCCCCCATTTTGTCTGATGAGGGGTCCTCGTAATCTGCAACAATGATGTCCAAGTGACTGTCAGCGTTTGGATGACTGTCATCTTCTGGACTCAGATGCCCTTGAACCAAGGTTTCATTGAAAGCTTGGTTGATTGCCGAATTACCTGTCTCAGAGGACAGTACAGCGTCATCGGTGTGGGATCCTTGGATCTCAACACCTTTCACTACCTGTGGTAGGCAGTGGTCAGGGAGTGCTGAATGTGTCAGCTCACAGAGGAGGTTCTCTTGTTGGGCCAGAGTTTGGTCCAACTTTTGGGTCTCTTCTGTCTCACCTGTAGTTGAAGGTTCACTTACCGGGCTCTCGTCCTCGGATGAGCAGTCCCTTGTGTCCTCTGCGGTACCTGCGGTTAGGCAGTCTGTATCGCAACTAGGAAGCACTTTTATTGGCAGGGGTTTTCTCACTGTGCTCCACATTTTCCGTCGACCATAATCTATAATCGCGTTGAAGCGGTTTATAAAATCTTGGCCAACCAAAAATGGGAATGAGTCAAGTTTAGACACGTACACCGGGTGGTGTATTGTCATTTCGCCAATCTGCATGTGAACCATAGCCATAGCTGTTAGGGTTGTTCTCGTCTCTGCGAGACCCTGTAGCTCAATAGCACATTTCTCAAAGGGTATTTGCCTGTCAACACCGTTAGCGGCGGTCCTCAGCTCCTTGAACAGCTTGGCCGACATAATGGTTATATCAGCACTACCATCCAGGAGGGCTTCACGCTCAAGGACACCTTCCAGTGTGATAGGCAGGTAAGCTTTCTTAGCCACCCCCCTTTGTATAAAGTTACACAGAAACCTCACAGGTCTTGGCCCACGTTTCTGTTCACGTGTGACTCTGTCTGTGTAATCTTGTTTACTGTCAGCATCTTGTTGGCTGTCAGCATCATGACCTTCAGGATGTTGTTGTGTGTCAGCAATTGGTTTGCTGTCAACATCCATGGCAATGTTGGTAGTAGTGTGCGCTGAGTTATTTGTGTGCTCTGAGTCTTTGTGAAAGACAGTGCTACACATCGCTCCAGGTTGGTCAATGTTGATAGTGTCATTATCAATGATAACGCCACTCATTGTATCAGGTTGGTCAAGCACAGTAACATTCAAATCTACTGACAAACTACTTACTTCCTCTGTCTCTTCCGAGCATAGAGGTGTTGGGCCATTATTCCGGGACATTCGTGACTCTTTGCCTGTCTCGAACTGTTCTGTTCGAGGCGCGGGAGGTGCAGTTCCAAGGCTCGGGGGTGTCTGTTGGGACCACGCATAGTTACATGAGTATAGGTCCTCATCCTTCAATTTCTTTTGAAGTCCACCCACCGATTGACCTTGGTTTTCACCCATCTGGTTCGATCTGAACCGTTGTGGGTCTCTTAGAGAGTGAACACCTACCTTTTGTGGTTCGTTGCTTGTCTCAGATTTTTCAATCTGAGGTGCTTCAGGGGCGGGGCTCCCTTTAAACCATTTTGAGTCACTGTTCCAACTGGTACCAACATTTCGGTGTATGTCAGTTTGAAAATCTTGTTCATTCTTGCTAGTATTATCCAACTCTTTTAACAACCGACGCGTGTTCTCCACCACTTCTGAGGTCAGAAGGCCTTTGAGACGATAGTGTTCATTCTCGCTAGTATCATCCCACTCTTTTAACAACCGACGCATGTTCTCTGCCTCTTCTGAGGTCAGAGGACCTTTGAGACGACGGTGTTTATTCTCGCTTTTTTGCGACTGGGATACGACCTTTTGACCTGGGCACGCCTCAGTGGGTGTTTTGTTTTGCATGTGAGCCTCAACAGCAGTTACAGCGCACTGTTTCATCACTGATTGTTTAAACTGATGTTGTAGCTCAAGGCCTTTTTTGAGACGTTTTTCTTTTTGTCGTTTGCTATTGATGTCACTAACTGTGTGCTCTGAGTTATCCATGTGCTCTGAGTTATCAAAGACAAGGTCACTCAATGTACCAGTTCGGTCATCCTCTGTATCATTCAAGTTTTCAAACAACCAACTTATGTCCACTATCTCCTCAGAGCATAGAGGTATGTTGCCTTTTTTCTGGAACTTCTGTGACCTTTTGCTACTCCCGGACTGTCCAGTCCGCAGTGCAGGGGCAGGAGCTTTGCTCGGTGTAGACCGCGGAGGGTCACTTAAAGAGCGGGCGTCCACCGTTTGTGGTTTTTTGCTTATCTCGGGCAGCTTCGTCCGAGGTGCAGGGACAGGACGTGTGCTCGTCCTTTGAAATCGTTTTATGTACTCTGGGTCTTGTCTGAGCCACTCTGGCTCATTGTTCCAGCGGGCATCTTCACTACGTGGTTTGTGACCATCTTTCTTATCTTTAGGACGTGCGCCCCCCCTTTGAAATCGTTTTATGTACTCTGGGTCTTGTCTGAGCCACTCCGGCTCATTGTTCCAGCGGGCAGGTTCCTGTTGTGGTTTGTTAGTTTGAAAAACATGTTTTTTCTCGCCTTTTTTAGGAGAGGGAGTTGATGAACTTGTCCCTTCCAGCTCCAGCGAGTGGGATTTGACCTTTTCTTGGTAATGTAGTTCACGCTCTGGTTTTGTTTTTAACCAGATCGGGTCATTGTTTTGTCTGTGAGCGTCACAAACATTTACAGCACCCCGTTGTGTTGTTAATTCGCCTAACAAACGTTCGAACTCAAGTTTTTTTCGGTGATCTTCTTCACGTTCTTGAATGCACTTCTGCTTTAATACTTCCAGCTCTTCACGCCTTGATGCGATCAGCTTGAAAGCTTCATCATAATCGTCATATTCCATCTTTGTTTTGAAATTTCTCCAAATTAATGAGAGATGTTTGTTTGAATCAATAAGACTGTATTCATTATAGTGTATGCAAATAAATGCTTTCTTAGCGTTGAGTTACTTCACTAAAACAGCTTTCTGGGTTTGTTTCTGTAATCTATAAACAAGTCTTTACTTCATTCAGTACCTTTTTATTTATTTTAGGTTTTACCTTCAATGAAAAATGTCGTAAGTTAAAGCCTTTGTGGCCGTGTTAACTTAATAGACCTATCTTTTAAAACAATTACTATTAAACCACGCTTAATGTTTTCTGTCTTTCACTCAAACGCCTTCTTAAAGATTACAAATAAATGCAATGTTAACACTAAAATGTTAGCAGATTTTGTTTTATTTTGCACCAAGAGAATGTATTTCAGTTTCAGTAAAACCTTTTGAGTTGCCGCAGTTATCTGGAGTGAAACATGTAATTTTGTTTGTTATTTTAAACTTTTTATTTAAAATAAACTGGAGTCATTAATTTTACACAGAAAAACGTTAAAAATGCCATTTTTAACTAAAAGTGTGCAGATGTACACACCAATTCTGTTTAAAATTCAGAGATGTGAAGAGCATAATGTGGAAATGCTCTGTTCTCCATCATTTTTTTTTTATTTAATTTGAAAATCAAATAAAAATTCCCTTTTGAGTGTTATTTTAAATCTCTTCAGTATTTAAAATGAGCATAAATTGTTTGTCTGTACCTCTGTTATTCTACAATTTGTATTTAGAATAAACAGGAGTTTTTGTTTGCGTACAGAACAATTTTAAAAGCTGGTAATTCACCATAAAAATGCTGACTTTTTTATGATGTCTTTGAGAAAACTCATCTGTCAACGTCTTTTAACCAACAGGGGGCAGCTTTGAGTCTTAATTTATCACGTGGAGACTGATTTATTTCATTCAGTATTTAACTGAAAACTACCTTTTAGAGTTAGTTTCTAGTATGTTCGTGATAAACGCTCGAACTGCGGTCTTGTCAGAGACAAATTTATGTTGATAGACAGTTTAGATGGCTTTAAATGAGTTTCTAAACTTTTAGTGAAATCTCCGTTTGTCTTGTGTTGAGTGAAACTGCTCATCACCCAAAGTGCACCTGGAAATGACGACACAAATAGGCGGGTCGACGCAGCGCGTCACCAGCTTCCGTTGAGCGAGGCGGAGCTCGCTAAACAGATACGTGACGTCAACCAATCAATCACAGTGCTTGTAGTCCTTTTCAAGCATTCATGGTAAATGTAGTTTTTCTTACCTTCGACCAATGTAGTACCGGAAATGACGACAAAGTGGGTTGGTCGCAACGGCGTGCGTTCCCACTACAGCGAATCAGCGCTCGCTACGAGTGATTGACAGCTCACAGCTCTCGTTTCATCCAATCACAGCTCATAAACAAACGTGTACTAGGACACGTAGCTCTTTAACGTTAGCTTAGCACAACAGAACACAACTTTATAGACTCGTAACCAACTCAAACGCTTCGAATTAACTCCCCAAAACTCTGAAACGTGGCAATCACATTTAAAACAGGCACGACTAAGCTACGCTCAGTAACCAGCACGTCAACTGTAACACGACACGGACTCCCTCGGAGCCGCGTTCAGGTCGGTTCCGTCCACTTTAAAGGAGCAGAACTCGGGTTTCAGAACCACTATCCGACACCGTTCTAACAGTAATATGCTTCTATGACCTGCTCCAACATGTAAAATACCAGCACAGCAATCTTGTAGATGTTAAATTAGCTTTTCAGGCAATTTGACTCGGCGGTCATTTTGCAGTGAGATTGCCTCAGCTTGTGCAACGTAATCTGGACCGGGTCCTTATCAGAACCACCAAACACTTCCCACACAGCGAGACAGATCCCCACCAAACTACTTATAGCGTTTCAAAAGTTGAACAAATAACAATTTCAGCGTCAAATGTCATTAACTGCAGTCCTGCAATCGTTCTGAACACTTTTCCAGCCAAAATAATTAATCTGTTAGAGTCTAAAACTTGGATCCCAATATGCAAACATGACGTTACAGTTCACGAGAGATCACAGTTTTATCAATAAACTTTCAGAACCACGTACGAGGGCCACCAGATGTAAGGGGTTATGAGGAGGTCAATATTAATACTGACCTCTTTACCTTAATTAATTTACTTATTCAGATTGAATAGTAAATTCACGGATTCTGTTCTTTTTCAGTTTACCCAATATTTCTGTGATCTTTATGATGGATAAATAAACAGAGCTATAGAGTGACAATGGACACGTTAACTTAGCTTGATATGTCAAAGAGACACTATCATTTATTTAAAATAAATCAACTAAATTAACACCATTACACTTGATTGACATGATTTCACTTTCTTTCAATTTAAAACGTCAGCACACTTAAATTCAACACAACAGACTTCAATATTGGATGTAAACATATTTAGTCTGAGGGCTCTTTAAACTTAAAATAGTTTCCAGCTTAGATTGAGAGGGGAAAGAGTAGGAGGAAAGATTTAAGAAGAAATTATCGTGAGCATGATACCAGAGTGACACTTCTCCTCCGACTTCTGCTAAAATCCAGGTACGTTTTGTAAACAGCTCTTTACCTTTTGACGACCGCCCGGTAAGAGGGAAGACCTTGTAGCTTTTCAGATGTACGGGTCCTTGTGGGGACCAGTACAATACCTTCAAGCAGGGTTCTGGTTTACGTTTTCCAACGTCTCCTGGTTTTCGCTTGGTCATCAGAGAATATGTCAGCTTCAGGCCTCTGACTTCAAGATAAACTTATTCCAGGAGGGAATAAACAAAGTTTTTGAGCTCTGTTCCTTAAAAGTGGACCCATAACAACATGTTATCAGTCCCAGCTGGATGACGAGTCCTTAGCGCGTGACTTGTGGTCATTCAGCTCTTTGGAAGTTCACATCATCTTTCGAAACTCCCAGAAACTCTGAGGAACCTGCTGGTTCCTTCCAAACTCTTGCAGACTCTTGCCGACTCTCTAGTGTGTCAGCAAAAACTTAGAACTAGTACTTAAGGAAGGACCAGTCGAGGAGTTCACTTGTCTTATCAGGACCCAAGGTTACAGCCAGCAGCAGAGGGAAATGTTTAGGAACAGACAGAGAAAGCTGGAGCCTTGTTCATGAAAAACAACGGATTAAACTGTCTTCTTATTTCTAAACAAAACAGTCGGGTCTCTGTGACCCGAGATTTCCCTTTAACACAGCAGTGAACACAGTTTAACTCTTAAAGAATAACACAGCTTAAAAGCACACATCATGAAAATGACAAATGTTATTCTTTTGATCACATCAGCCTAAAATCAAAGATAGAAATAGTCTCTTTTGGTGACTATATTTATCAGATTACAGCTAAATGAATGATTTTGTAGTAAATGTCTTGCTTTACTGAGAGGTCAGTAAAGGTCATCACTGGACAGTTCAAAAACCTTAATTTGACCCTGGGTAGGTCCACTACACTTCCTTTGGTCGAATACTGGTACTAGCACAATATTTACTGTTAGTGAATTGTACATGCAACCGTCTGCATAGAGTATGCAATTCACTATTTAAAGCAAGATTAAAAACTACACATAAAAATGCACTAAAAGCCATATATTAATCTCTATTTTTATTGCACAAATTCAAAACAAAAAATTCTCTAAACATTCTTGAAAGATAAAAGACACTTAAATATACATTTGTAAATTGTAACTATATAACATTTACAAAAATCTACCTTACATCGTGTATAACTTTACATTCAAATTAGATTAAAATATATTGTCATCATCACCTCAAATTAGTGAAAACAGCAGATCTATGAACAAGGTAGGAACAAACTTCTGGAAACCCAACATTTTCATGCCTCAAGTCACACAGAGCCCAGCGCCGAGCCTTCTTGCTTCTGACTGCACCAGCAGCGTCAAGCAGCTAGGAACATACCATTTCATGCAGATACAGGGGGGTGTTGTTAAATATGTTGATGTTTGCTTTTTGGTCTGGGAGAGATAATATTTAAGTTTTACTGTTAAAACAAGTAAAAACAAAGCTACTACCATTAATGTATTATTATCAGGGGCCCACCACACCATGAAAAAAAAAAAATAAAAAAAAGCCCAATCTCGGGCCCCTTTCAGTCAAGGGCCCCTGGAATTGTACCAACTTTTACCCCCCATACGGCGCCCCTGCCTTGTTGTGTCCCTGGGCAAGACACCTAACCCCGAGTTACTCCCGGTAGGACTGGTTGGCGCCTTGCATGGCAGTCTACCGTTACCGGTGTATGAATGTGTGTATGAATGGGCGGATTGCTGGTACTGTGAAGCGCTTTGGGGGCCCTCATAGGGGGCAGGAAGGTGCTATACAAGTAAGCTCCATTTACCATTTACCATATATATATAATATATATATATATATATATAATTTTTACATACACAGTATATTTTTTATTTGTATTGTGGTAAGAAAGTAAAGGGTATGAGGTGATGGTGTTGTACTGAGGCTTGTGAGCACTCATACAACAAACCTAACATCCCTAAGCCCACGCTCTTACATTTTCACATTTTGCTAACCAAAACAATGTCTGTTTTATGGGCCTAAACCTAAATATTGAGCATGTGTAATCAAAATGTGGAGTCGTCTGAGTTTTAATTCTGGAAGTTGTGTTCTGACCACATTGCTGATAATGAGGCAGATTTTCTGGCTATAAAATGTCTAATCTATTTTCCTCCATTTTTTCCCCCCTCATCTCTGCATTCCTCTGTTCATATGGCCTATTCCCCATATTTATTCTCTCCATCTCCATTTCCCTACGCTCCTCTGTCCTGTTCCTTCTATCAGGTCCCCCACCAGATGGGTGCGCTGACCTTCTACCGCTATGAACAACCTATTGTGGACTACTGCCAGGCCCACCAACCCCTGCGGCTCAACATGGGCTATGAAGGCCCACCTCAGGGCCTGGAGGGACTTGAGGACCTGGGGCCGTGTGATAGGGGAACAATACAGACAGTGGCCCTGCCTGCTGTGCCCTCTGCTGCCAGCATAGGTGTCCCAGGGACCCGCTCCCCTCCACCCACCATCATACCACAAACTGAAGTTCCCAGCTGTGGTCCTTTTCCTCCCGCTGAGCGCACCGGCACACTCAAATTTGGACGCTAGTGAATCTGGTTGCTGAAAGTGGGCCAAGCGTCTGTGATTCACTTTTACTTTTAAATGAAGGTGCAAGTGAGGTGGTTATTTAGCGGGGCCTTGTTTTTAGTTCATGATCTAAAAGACTACATGTTCAAACTATGCCAGGGAGAACACTGTCTCACTAGCATATACAGTAGTATGACTGTACACTGATCATCCTTTCAAAGCATTTGAAAGCAAAACACCTTAAATGACCTTGCTACAGACTCATAAGTGGTATTTTCTCCAGCATGTACCTGCTCACAGAAGCGGCAGTCAATTTTGTTGTGGCAAGAGTGTAAAGAAACGTGCAATAAACACAATGTGTCGATTATCAGAGGGAGGAGAAGTGACTAAAGATCTAAGAGATAGTTGATATTCAATAGGCTTCTCACTACCATTATTTAAAATGTATTTCAAAAGCTGTTGACAAAGGGAGACCTGTATCATTTCACAAATTACCACATACACATTTAGTTTTGTTGCTTTTTTTAATGTTGTTTTACTGCTGATTTCAATTTATGTGCATGTTAAACCAAAGAGTTTACTAATACCTTTCTTCAATGAACATGCATACAATATCAGTTGTACAACAAAACAGCCTTTGTCCATTTGTGATTGTCACCAAAGGCGCCACTGTTTTCAAAGAGCTGGCCACATCTCTACAAATGAGTTTATCATAGGTCAAGTAGTTTACCTGACATTTTAAAGTGATATCATAGTCACCCAACACGACCCAGTCCTCCCAACATCAGGTTAATTGTTATTCATGTACAACAGTAGCAAAAACTGTATGTTTAAAAAGAAGAAGAAAAAAACTTTCAGACCCCT
Source organism: Garcialebias charrua (assembly GCA_038048925.1). Classification (NCBI taxonomy): domain Eukaryota; kingdom Metazoa; phylum Chordata; class Actinopteri; order Cyprinodontiformes; family Rivulidae; genus Garcialebias; species Garcialebias charrua. The sequence goes on along the minus strand of JBBPBX010040011.1, from coordinate 14,188 downwards.
TTGCACAGTAGGAAAATCAAATTATATGATGATATCCCAGCTAAATGATGCAGTACGTCTTCAGAAAGGCAGTGGTGTGCAATCTGTGTGAAAATAACTTCATCTGAGTGAAAAGGTGTAAATATTATCGGTAAGGTCAACTTTACCGAAAGTGAAACCACTCTCACTGCCCCACACCGTCACCTGAAACATGGTCAAATCAAAGTTTAACTTGATCAGACTGGACTGTGTGAAGAGCACCATGTTGCTTCTGTTTGCTACAAAGAACTTTGCTGCCTATCGCGGGCAATGTTGAACCAGCACGTTGACTTCTCTTTGACCTGCTCGTGAACCCGTGGACTGTACTGGGAATATTGCCAGACATGTTCTTTTTCTTTATTTCTTTTATTTTTCTGTGAAAGTGTGCCCAGTGCGCTGGAGTTTGATGCACTCAGAAACCCAGAAGTCACCGTGTGAAGCATGGCTACTCACTGACTCCCAAAGCCATTGAGGACTTCACATACGGCAATGATGACCCGTCAGATACCATCTCCAGCTAAGTCTGGAGACGTGTGGAAGCGATACTTGGTACTCCTACGAAGCAACGGACTGATTTACAGCCTAAACTGCAAGAGATCAAAGGTTGAAGCATCTTCAAGATGAGAAGAGATATAAGGATTTTTTTATTTTTTTTGGTTTGGTTTCTCTTTTTGGTTTGAAAGTAAGTTTTAAAGGTGTTCAAAGATGATGTCAAGAAATTCTATAAGACTAAGTAAAGAACAAAATCAAATAGAACTTAAATATACTGTAAATAATAAGTCTTTAAGGAAGAAAAATATGAGCTTCTTCTAAACGCAAACTGTTTGTAAAGAGAAGAGGAGCCTTATTCACGTTCCAGTGGGAATATATTACCAGGACGACTCGGTGGGGGGGTTCCTACTGTACTGCTTTCATTGTTTCAATAATGACTATTTTTCTATCTGCTCCCTTCATGATTTGATCATTAATCGGAAATAACGCTACTGAATTTATTTCTTCAATGCGGTCGTTTTACTTTTAAAAAAAGAGAGGAAGATTGGAAGCCTTGTTACTGTGATGTTCTCAGAATGCCAAAATTCACAAATCCATGTATTTATTTGTTTTTTCCCTTCCATTTTTTTTAACATGTTTGAGAGTTTATTTTTCAGGTGGTGGTCGCATGATGTGTTATTTGTATCGCAACCCACTTATTTCAGTTTAAGGGTTTCAACACCTGCCATTTAAGAAATTCCTCAATGATAAAAAAAAAAAAAGCGTGTGCCATTATTTTGTTAAATGTTTTACTGATTAAAAAAAACAAAACAAAAAATAAAATAAAATAAAAAATAGACCCCAAACAACAACAGACACAACTGTTCTCACGGCATTACAACTAAGAAGGGTGTCTGCGCCCTCTCATGTACAGGACATTGCGGAAAAGCGGTTGATTCACTCACTACGGTTGCGTAATTGTGCTGGTAGAGTTTTAATTTATTTTGTAATAGCAGCTGTGCCAATGTCTTTTTAATGGGAGCTCTCTCAGTTCTACCCATGTGTTGTCTTGCCTTGCTCTGTATCACTCCTAATACTCCTGAATCTCATGTCTGCTGCTCGGTGACTCAGGTGAACCTGTTTAACGTTGTTCTATTTCTGTCCGCATGTTTATATATCGGGAAACTTTGTCCAGTTGGGGGGGGGAACACTGAGGTAGAGGCGAACAACGAAGGAGATGTTTCCTGGCAGGAAAGGTGAAGAACCAGCTGCGTACACCGTGAACATCAGTGTTTTTTTAAAGCATCACAGTCGCTGACCCATTCCGGCGCTTGTCTGGTCAGAATTACAATTCCCTTGAATAGAGCATCCCTTCTTACAGATGCTCATTGAAGCCATCTTCCACCTGCTTTGCTATTATTTTAGTTTTCAGATGTATCTAAATGTTTAAATCTGGAAGTGTTTTTGCCTTTCATGATAGACTAATTCATTTTACGTTTACAATTAAATCAGTTACCAATCACCAATTGATTATTCACAGCCACCTTCCCGATAAAAGCGGATAAGATTACCAGAATGTTTCAAACCCGGCTGCCAGTAATTATCCGGTCTTTTGTCCGTTTCTTTTGCCATCAGAGAGCTGAAAGCACAAGCGCTGCATGCTAATGATGCATGTTTAAGCTGTACTCCCAAGACCAGCTACGTGAGCCTCTCAGTGCCAGTGGGTTTTAGTTTCTATTTTTGCTTGTTTGTAAATGGTTTCCCGAACCGCAAGCTCCCCAGTTCCATCCTCGTCTGAGTTAAGGCGCAACACATACGTAAAATAATTATTTATGTTTTCCCGTTTGGTAGTCGCTTTTTTTCTTTTTTTAATAGATTTTGTTTTCTTGATTTGAGTGAGGTGAACAAAGGTCCTGAGAATAGTATTTTTTATTACACGCCATTTTTTATGTTGAAAAGGAATATGCAACACAGAAAAAAAAACGGTAGATGAACATTTTGAAAATAGAAGTTTTGCAGGAAGGACATACAGAGACATATGGGTTAGTTAGTGAGACGTTTTATTATTATTTATAGTGAAAACCTGGATATGTTTTCTGAACGGCCTATTTATTTCCACTTTAAGAAAAAAAAAAATCTCTGACAAAGTAAAGCCGAGTCTCATAACGCACACAGCTTAAACAAAATGTACACCATCCTGTATGTAGTGTGCATGCTCTCATCCAAAGATACATAAATAACAATTGACAGTATTACCAAGAGTCCACTTTAACCTATCAGTCTTTACTGTAGAAACAACCAAGCATAAAATGCATAAATACACAAAAATAGAGGAAAAAATATATAATAATAAAATAAGACATGACAAATGATAATAAAATACAGGACAGTTTGACACGTTCAT
>JBBPBX010040011.1:0-10908 GCA_038048925.1 Garcialebias charrua | reverse complement strand
ATTTTTTTATCGAGCCAGACGTGGATTTGCTGATTTTTCTTCTCAGTCATACATCTGTGTCTTACCAGCAGGCATTTCTGGAGTGTGTTTTTACAGTACGCTGTTAAGTCAGCGTACATGCACATGGAGAAGAGGAAAGCAAATGTTCCTCACACGCCCATTTCCAGTTGCAGTTTTTGTTATTGTCTGAGTGTTGGACTGAGAAGGACACTTTTTTGACTTTGCAATGCTAAATAGAAAAGAGAAGCATTGATTGAGCTACCCTGCATGTACAGTACATGGCCTATGTGTGTGTTTCCACCATCCAACTGCACTTACTCCTCTACCTCCTCTGAACAAACATCACCGTTACTGATGTTCAGGCCGGTCCATTCCCCATTGATTGTTATTGTTCCACGCTGTTTCACATTAGCAGAAAGTCTTTAACCTTCGACCCGCATTGTCCCAACTTTGTTTTTCTGCCATTGCTCATGTCAGAGGTGGCGTGGAAAAGAAAGGCATGATCATTAACCTCTGTTGGGGGGAAACACACTTTTTCTTTTGCCTGACAAAGCCCTAATTGGATTTAATGTACTCTCTGAAGAAAGAGTTTTTATTTAAATGGGCTGCATTCACGTCAAACAGCTGACTACAGAGAGCAAGCAGAAGGAGCCTGACAGAGAGCAATATACAAATTACCGGTAACAATTGTTTCCATGCAGGCTCAAGTTATTTGCCTTTAATTTTTATTTTTCTAATATTTATTCTATTTCTGTTGGCACTCAAATGCTTTCCATACATGCCACGAGGTTCATAAAGACTGCTTTTCATCCATTTTCTGCAGAAAACATAGTTTTTTATGTAAGTTGTAAATATGTGCTGCAATTGTTGTTTTTTGTTTTCGTTCTTTCTTCTTTTTATTGTATTCAGACAAAGCATTTTTTTGTGGAGACCTGGTCAAAGCGCAAAAATATGGCTCTTCTATGAGTATATTATTGTCAGAAAATGTTTTGTAAAAATTTTGATGATGATATCAAAAATAAATCTATAAAGGTGGAGATTGTTGTGGTTTTCTTTATCATATTTATCTGTCTGTGTCGGCTTGTTTACGATCAAGAGGGACATATGACAGATTGTAGAAAACTCTGACCAACAAGGATTCAGCACTGAGCTCTATTAAAGTTTCTGTTCATGTAGCTTCATAAAAATACTGTAAATACAACTGAAGCCTTTGGGATTGGATGGTGTTTTTACAAGTTCATTTTTTCTTCCTTCTATGTCTAGCTAAGATTGTCTGGAACCTCAAAAATTGATGCATTGATTGTGTTACTCTGCCAGCATTTTCTTTGTATCCTCAATTCCCTTCAGTAATTTAGGATTTTCTTAGCAACTGACTCATAATTGTGGTGAGATGGTACTTTTTTTTTTCAGTCAATGTACAATGTTAGATAAAAGGATGTATTTTCTGGTGTTGAATACTAAATGTGCAACAGTATGCTATAAAAAAAAAGCAGCAGGCTTTAGGACACAGTTGTTGGTTTTACTGGCACACAGTTGGAGGAGGTGTTTTGGATATTAAACAACCACTGTTTTAACTTTAACTTTTTTTTTTCAATGTACAAAATCAGTTTGGATCACAATCAGGATGATGCATTTTGGAAAAAGTATGTAGAAGCAAATGCACCATGTTGCGAATTGTTTCAAAAGTCTTACACATAAAAAAAAAAAAATCCAGCATGGCCCCGATCAATCCAAGATGACTCAGCTCTGCAGAATAACATTAGTCTGCAAACATCTACGAGGATGAAACTACGGTAACTGTATGACAAATAAGGCAACCATTCACCACACTACCTTTGCAAGGTAGGACAAATTTTACTAATGTTTTTGAAGAAGGTTATTCTTTCAAAGGGTTCATGATAAAATACAGCTGCCCCCCCTCCAAAATAAATTGCCACCTGGATTTAATTAAGCAAATAGGTATGAGCCTCCTATTGGATAATTACTCCATGGGCGATTATCTTTCAACTGGTAACAAGTTATTTAACCCAACTGTGCAATGAGTTGCTTCTTTTTCTTAAACAACCATGTGGAAAGACACATAGCGTGGTTGTGGAAAAGATGTCAGTCTGTTTGAGAAAGGTCAAATCACTGGCATGCATCAAGCAAAGAAAACATCTAAGAATATTACAGAAACTACTAAAATTGGGTTAAGAATTGCCCACACATTATTAAAAACTGATAGTGGGGACCCATCATTTTTGAGGAAGAAATGTGGCTGGAAAAAAATCTTGAATGATCGTGATCGGTGATCACATGCATGTTTGGCGAAATCAAATGGAAGAAAAACAACAGTAGCACTCAGAGCTATGTTTAATAGTGAAAGTAAGTGCATTTCCACACGCACAATGTGAAGGGAATTAAAGGGATTGGGGCTGAACAGCTGTGTAGCTTTAAGAAAACCACTAATCAGTGAGGTTAACAAAAAAAGGCTTCAATTTACTAGGGAGCATAAAGATTGGACTCTGGAGCAATGGGATAAGGTCATGTGGTCTGAAAGAAATTCAAATTCAAAACGGAACAAAAGCACAGTCACAAATTCTTCAGCTTCTTCCCTCTGGTCGGAGGTTTTTAGTCCCTAAATGTAGGACAAGACGTTTTAAAAATAGCTTTGTTCCCACAGCTGTTACTGAAATGAACAAATTGAAATAACGTTGAAGCTTTTAGTGGTTAAATGTTTTTTATTTTTCATTTTAAATATGATTTGGGGAGCCTTAACACCGTTATGTGCAACATTATCTGTTTATGGTTTCTTTGAAGTGTTTTTACTAAATGTTTTTACTCTGTTTTTATTTGTGTGTGCGCATGGATGGATGTATGCTTTGTACCACTGCAAACCAATTTTACCCTTGGGTATAAATAAAGTAACCTAACCTAACCTACATGTTAGGATTGTATTACATACAGGTAGTCCTCGCGTTACGACGGCCTTGAGTTGCGACGTTTCAGGGTTACGACGCATCTCCCATTAAAAATGTAATAAATAAAAATATAAAATAAAATACATTTATTTTGAAATTTTATTTTGAAAAGCCGAGTTACGCAGTTTCCGGTTTTACGTAGTAAACATAACGGCGGAGGAATGCTACATCACTCTCTAAAAAAAGCTAAGTCTGGTCCTCTGGGCATTCAAAAAAACAAAACAAACAGTACTGTGAACCCTGTTTTACGTTGTAAACGGAACGGAATACGGCAGATGGACCGAGCTGGACGGCGGTTTTACATCGTAAACGGATAGTGAATATGTAAGATGGATGGAGGAACACAGCATCACCAGCATCCCAGTAGGCCATTAACTTTTTTCCCTTCATTTTGGCTCCCAAATGTTTGTGGTTTTTGACAATTATGTAGGGTACTGTGTTAGGATAGGCTAAGTGCTTGGTAATACAATACTGTACAGTACATGTATATGGTTCAGTATGTACGTATATTTCAACTTGCGTCGAAATTCGGTTTACGCCGCCGCGTAGGAACGGATCTCCGTCGTAAGTTGAGGACAACCTGTATTTATTTATTCACCCACACAAAGTATTTAAAGTCTACCAAATAACCATGTGGAAGAATTCAGTTAGAGTAAACTAAAATTTTGACATTATCAACAGGAAGAAACAAATGTGGATTGGGATTCAGTCAGGGTTACCATTAAAATTGCTCTGATCATTTTCCAATTTTAGCATATTTACCTACATTCTATAATCTAGTTACAATGCCTCTGTTGCACATGCCATTTGGACAAAAAAAAAGCATGCAGCTGTCTCTGACATTTAGGCTTTTCTAACTAGTTTTCATACTTCGGAGAAGACAGAGCTGGAACCAGGGGAGAATCTCCGTGAATGTGGCTAACTTGTTTGGAATGAACAAAATACCCAAGGCAACAAAGTTGAGTACCACAGAGGCAGGAGATCTGTTTGCTTTAGCTTGTTGTCACTTCAGATGTACACATCATGCCATCACTACCTTGGAGCAACACGACAGGCCCCACTCACAGTCCAGTTCACAGCAGTTTTTAAGACATGAAGCCTGGCTATCTCTTACGCTTTCTCCTCCAGTGATTGCGCCCCTTTTGGTGTATTATCAGCACCATCATCAACAAATTATCAAAACATCAAGCATTTTAAACATGTCACTTTGTTACGTGGCATGTACAGGAAAACGACGCAACTGTTTCTTCTTCTTTTACACAATATAGGCCTGGGCCACATTAGAAAAACATGCAACTAAACATTATATCGGGGAAACTAAACAGCCACTGGCCAAAAGGATGGCTCAGCACAGAAGATCAACATCATCAGGTCAGGACTCTGTGGTCTACACTCATCTCCAGGCCAGCGGTCACTCTTTCAGGGATGAAGATGTTCACATCCTTGATAGAGAGGAACGATGGTTTGAGAGAGGAGTAAAGGAGGCCATCTTTGTGAAAAGAAACCGTCCATCATTAAACAGAGGTGGAGGCCTCCGGGTTCAACTGTCTCCCTCTTACAATGCTGTTATTGCTAGTATCACTCAAGGCTGGTTTATACTTCTTGTCGCACGTCTTTTACCCCCCGTTGAGTGAAAAAAAGTTGCGCAACTTCCGTCTGCACTCCCGCTGCGATCCCCCCGTGACAGCCGTCTTGTACATGGCCCCCAGTCAGCACTGCGAGACGCGGAGGTTGCGGCTCGGAGCGTGTGATTGGTTCAAAGTTTGTGGGCGTTTTTTGTTTGGATGTCAATATACTGTATGGTGTATCACACCGCTACTCTTCCAGAAACCGTTTGTTTTTGCTTTGACATGGATAGTTTTGAAGAGAAACTTGTCTGTGCGCGCGTACACGCAAACCGTGCGTCTCTGCGGGGGGTGGAGAGAGTTTGGAGACCACATACTTTGCGCATTGCCCCCAAAACACACACACACACATACACACACACCAATACATATGTATTTACATATATGTATTTACGAACATGCGCGCGCACACTGGAGCTAAAGCATGCGCGTGTAAAGTTGACAAAATGAAGAGGATTGCGCATGCGCGCAGCTTTTAAAACAAAGAAAACTCTGCTGTTATGCGTAAAAATGTGCGTTTAAAGCGAGCGGAGACCCCCCCGCATGGTCCTGAGGAGAGACACTTTGCCGACGTATGCAGTGGGAGTGTGCGTGACGTATGTAGTGGGAGGGAAGAGGGAGGGATTACTATAATGTAATCCCCATGTCTTCTAGAAGTATAAACACTCAATGAGGTCGGTGACACACACGCAATTCCGTTATCGCTGGGCCGCAGCCGCACGTCTCGCATGAAGTATAAACAAGGCTTCAGCCCTCTGTGAATAGCAAACAACCATCAGGGTGCTAACGATCCATTGTTAGGCTGATGGTCCTCCTTGATCATGTGAGCAGCTGGTTTCGGCTGTCATCAGCCAACTGGTTGATCCACTGTGAGAGGGTGCTATTTATAAGACTGAGCTGAATACAGCATCTCAGACTGAGGAAGTCTTTTGGACGAAAGACGAAACGTTTCTAAAAATGTTTTGCTTTGTTTTGTTTTTTGAATGTCCAGAGGACCAGACTTAGCTTTTTTAGATTACTGTTAAATGGTGCAATTGTCAAAACAGTTATGAAAATGTTGCATTTTCTTTATTCTGCTTTCTGTCAGTCACCTTATATTCATGATGGCAAAGTTTTGTCTGGGTGTCTGGGTGTGCGTGTGTCTAATACCACAATGTCTCAGAAACCAGTGGACATGTTTTATTAAAACCTTCAGAAATTGATTTTTGGAAAGACCTCTGCTACAATAAAGGTGGCAGTTGCGGTGCACTCCGTCGAGGAATGCTAGGCCTTTATTTTATTCTTCTTTTATCATCACAATCCTCTGGGTACTTTATGATATTGTCCATTATCACCAAAATTGGCTCTGCACTGTTAGAAGGAATTTAATCTATTTGCCATTGGAAATATTGCCAACTTATTTGTATTATTAAATAGTGCTGTTCTAAGTTCTAACCCACCCAGCATTCGATAGTTCAAGATGCTTGAATAGAAACTAACTGGGATTTGTTGCATGTCATTGAAGTATTACATTTCATTCAATGCATACTATTTATGCACCATAACAATTAGAAAAAATGACTCTGATTCAATTTAGTTTATTCATATAGTGCCAAGTCACAACAGAACTTGTATCAGGGCACTGAGCTAAAACATTCACATGCATTCTGAATTCCAAATACTAAATGTAAGGAATAAGGAAGGGAAGAAGCCAGCAGATGTGTTGAGTCTTCCGTCACAGTCTCCCATCCTGAGCTAGCACAAAGGCAACAGTGGAAATGAAAAACTCCTTCATACCAGGAAGAAACCTCCAGCAGAAACGGCCTCAGGACAAGCAGCCATCTGCTTCAGCTGGCTGGGTTTGAGACAACAGGAAGGAAAAACGGACAGAATGGCAGGTCCAGAAGGAGGCGATCATGTGAGCTTGTCCTCACTGGGAGGAAAGACAAAACAAACACATGCTAAAAAAGAAACAATTGCAAACACAAAGTGTGTCTTTGTATTTATTTGTCTCTATTCATTTGAGGAAATTAGTTAAATTTGTCCTATAGTAGTCTCAGCCTACAGCAGCATAACTAAGGAAACCCAAGCTGACCCTAACTATAGGATTCGTCAAAAAGGAAAGACTTTAACCTACCGGTAGTTTTAAAAGTGGACAATGTGTCAGCCTCGCGGACAAAAATTGGATGTTGGTTCCACAAGAGAGGAGCCTGATAACTGAAAAATATTCCTCCCATTCTGCTTTTTGAAACTCTAGGAACTACAAGTAAACCTGCAGTGTGAGAGCAACGCGCTCTGCTAGGAATATATGGAACAATAAAGAGCATGATTATTTCTTACATTTCTATGCTGATCAAAAAAGGCATTCAATAATAATCATGTCCTGGACGACTGAGAATCTTCACCAGCATATTTCTATGCTGATGATACAGTTGTTTACTGCTGAGCTAAAACAGTAGCTAAGGCTTTCCAGTTACTGCAATCCGCTTTTGACATCATCCAGTCAGATTTGTTCCGTCTCAAACTTGTCCTAAATGCTGATAAAACAAAAGGGATGTTTTTTTCAAGTAGGAAGTCGGTCCCAGCAGATCTTCCTCTGATTTTATCATCAAATGGTGTCCCTATTGAGTTTGTTGACTCATATAAATATTTGGGTATCCTGGTCGATTCACATCTCTCTTTTAAACTCCACGTGGAAAACCTAGTGAAGAAACTGAAAGTAAAACTGGGTTTCTTTTTCAGAAATAAATCATGTCTAACACTGAATGTTAGGAAACGCCTTGTATCTGTGACTTTCCTTCCCTCCATTGATTACGGTGACATTCTCTACATGAATGCTCCTACAAGCACCCTGCAGATGTTGGATGTTGTCTATCATGGTGCACTAAGATTCATAACTGGTTGTGATTATCGTACCCACCACTGCACCCTGTATTCACTGGTTAACTGGACATCATTAACCTCACGCAGACTCTTCCACTGGTACATTTTCATCTTTAAAGCATCTCAGGGTGACCGCAGCAGAAGTGAGAGGCAGTCTCAGAAAGATTAATCCTCATAAAGCAACCGGACCAGACAACATCCCAGGGAAAGTTCTGAAGGAATGTGCGGACCAGCTCTGTGAGGTGCTGGCTGACATCTTCACCACCTCACTTGCACTGGAGTCAGTTCCCACCTGCCTGAAGACCGCGACCATCATCCCAGTCCCAAAGAGCTCCACAGTGACTGGTCTGAATGACTATAGACCAGTGGCCCTCACCCCGGTAGTCGCTAAATGTTTTGAGAAACTGGTCATGACCCACATCAAGGCAACCGTCAACATCAACGAGGACCCTCATCAATACGCATACCGTGAGAACCGATCAACAGAGGACGCCATTTCTTCCGTGGTCCACACTGCTCTCACCCACCTGGATCAGAAGGACTCATACGTGCGTCTGCTCTTTGTGGACTTCACATCTGCCTTCAACACCATGATCCCCCAAACTCTGATAGACAAACTATCTACACTTGGACTAAGCCCCTCTATTTGTAACTGGGTACTAGACTTCTTAACAGACAGACCACAGTCCGTGAAGATCCACAACTTCTCCTCCTCCACCATAACCCTCAGCACTGGCTCTCCTCAGGGATGTGTGCTGAGCCCCCTTCTGTTCACTCTGCTCACATATGATTGTACAGCCACACTTCCAGGCTGTCATATTGTTAAGTTTGCAGATGATACAGCGGTGGTGGGATGCATCACAAACAATGATGAGTCCAGCTACAGACAGGAGGTGGAACACCTGGAGAGCTGGTGCAAAGAGAATAATCTTCACATGAATGTGAAGAAGACAAAGGAGATGATTGTGGACTTCAGAAGGAACAAACACACCCACGCCCCACTGAAAATAGGTGGGTCTGCAGTGGAAGTGGTCTCCAGCTACAAATACTTGGGTGTACACATGAATGATAACCTCAGCTGGAGCAACAACACCACCAGCCTGATCAAGAAAGGTCATCAGAGACTCTACTTCCTCAGACGGCTGAGACGTGCTGGTCTGAGCAGCCCAGTTCTCACCTCGTTCTACAGGTGTGCAGTGGAGAGCGTCCTGTGCTCCAGCATCAACGTGTGGCATGGAGGCTGCACAGTTGAAGAGAGGAAAGCTCTACAGAGAGTGGTGAAGGCTGCACAGAAGTCTGTTGGAGTCAGTCTCCCCACCATCACAGACATTTACACCTCCAGATGCAGGAAAAGAGCCACCTGCATCATGAAAGACCTCACTCACCCAGCACACTCACTCTTTGCCCCACTCCCCTCAGGACGGAGGTTGAGGAGCATCAAATGTAGAACCACTAGACTGAGGAACAGCTTCTACCCTGAGGCTGTTAGACTCATGAATAAATAAAAATAAAATAAAAAATAAACACTGCAAAATATCACATTGTGCTGATGCTGATCTGTTTTCTTGTTGCTGTGTTCATCTGTGTTCATCTGTGACCATCTGCTCATACAAACTCATGTTCGTGCTGCTGTTTATTTCCACTATATTAGGCTTAGTGTATTACTAGTTGATGTTTTTCTTAGTTAATTCTAGATGTTATTACTGTTTTTCTCTTGCATTTGTTGTTGGATGTAACTGGGACCCCGTGTACATAATCTCGTTTTCATCACATGTACCACATGCGGTGCAAATGACAATAAAGACTCTCTGACTCTCTTCTTGGTCTGCTGCCCTCATACATCTCCTCCTACATGTCTTTGCGTGAGTGCAGCTACAGTGTACGCTCTCAGGACATGATTACCTGCAGTGTTCCGTCAGTGAGGACTGAACTTGGAAAAAGGGCCTTCTCCTACTCTCTCCTGCTTCATGGAATATCTTACAAAAAGATCTGAAGCTCTCGGTCCTGACCTCTCTAAATGATTTTCAGAATCTGTTGGAATCCAGGCAAAAACCAATGCTGACATGTTCCTGTTTTTAATTTTGTACATCTACCTTATAATGTTTGCTAGTTTTTGCTACATTTTCTTTTGTCTATTGTTTAATGTACTTGTACCATTGCTGTTCATCATTCTTTAGTTTGTAGCAGGTCGCTTTTGTAAATGATCCCTCGAAGCTCAATAAGATTTACCTGACTAAATAAAGGTTGAATGAATGAATGAATGAATTATAGTAGAGTCAAGAAAGGAAGTCTAGTTGAAGTATTGCGCTAGTAGTGCAATAATACACATATGTCTTTCTGTACATTTTAGGACACACTGAAATATTTTGATGGGTGATATTTACTATGATTCCAAAGGATATGAGATTTACCTTAACAAGTACCGTAGGTTTAAAAAGGTATTTTATAACTGAGGAGGCAGCCTCTTTTGCTGATTGCACAAAATCTAGCTCATCTGAGTCTGTGGGAAGAAAATCAATGGCTGCTGTTTGATTGGCAATGTTGAGAAGCCCTGTAAGTATGCAATGTCTGATTCTCACTGACATTTAAAGGTGTGTGATCGTGGTGTGGGGATGCAAACTCCTTAACGAAAAAGAGCTAAGAATTCATTGACTTTGGATACTTTATTATGGTTTTCTACCCACCCACTGGTTACCACCAAAACTACCTAAAAAGCTAGGAAAGGATTATATTATATACATTTTTTTTTCTTTTTTGATAATGGAGCTCCATGAGAATGTAAAAGGTCTCACACAACCAACACTTTATTTTCCATGTCCCGGCACAGTTTGGATCCGGCTTTAGTAAAAGTCATCCAATTGGAAGTCCAAACAGAGCCCTTTTCCTTTACCCTTTGGCATTTTCTTTCTACACACTGCTCTGTGTCTTTCCTTTGACATGCAATGAGCAATCCACATTAAAATGGAGTTTACATTCTGCTCTACTTGCTCTTTTTTTTTTTGGTTTTGTGATTTTATCCCAACTTCCCTCCAGTGGTTCTGTATATAGATGCATTTTATGTGGATGTTCTGGAGAAAAAAAATACCTTAGTCTCCCTGGAAGTCGAATCCATGTTCTAAAAATAAAACATTGACCTGGAAAAATAAATAACAAGCCAAGAAGCAAAAGTAAAGATTTATGTACCTGCAAAAATACATTAATAAAGAAATTAGACAAACAGAACTAAAACTTAAAAAATCATGTATGTGTGTGCTTCATAGACTAGAGTACAGGAATAAATCTACACATGCATAGAAAACTCAGATGCCACACACACAGACTTTAGCCGTGATACAAACCCAAGAACATGTTGTAGACAACACATCCAACCAATGCTCCACTGAACTAGAAATGGAATAAATAAAATAAATAAACAAAATTGTTAACGATTGACAATTATTACCCCCCCAAAATGAATGTAT
>JBBPBX010040010.1:15393-29595 GCA_038048925.1 Garcialebias charrua | reverse complement strand
CAGGTTGGAGAAAAAGTCTGTGGGACGTCCGCTCTCAATAGATTCCGGTAAACCCAGCACACGAACATTCCGCCGTCTGCTTCGACTTTCTAGATCCGCCAGTTTAGATTTCAGTCTGGCGTTTTCTTCCTGGAGAGATGAGCAGGTGTTTTCCACCTCCGACATGCGCTGGCTCAGGTCGTTAGTGGCAAGCTCCAGTGATGACACACGCTGGCCGTGTTCCTCCACAGCGAGCCGAGTCTGGTCCAGCTTGAGATCCAGCTGGTGAAAAGTTTGTTTGAATTCAGCTGAGAGCGCAGCGCGGTGCTCCTCCAGCAGCGAGGTAATTGCCTCGAGGGTTATTAGGCCTGCGTCATCTTTCTCGGCGTCCTTCTTTGATCTTGTCGACTTTTGAGACATTTTAATTCAAAATCCTCAAAAGATATGCTTGATTGAAGTTGTGTGCGTGATAATAGGCAAAAAATATTACATATAGAGGGCTTGGTGGTACTAAAAAATAAATTTTACCCGGAGCACTGGCAAGTGCGACTCACTCCATCTCACGACCACACCTCCCCCTGTCAGCAGAAATATTTTCAACAGGGAAAGCATTCTGCTCCCTCCCCCTCAGAGCCATACATGGCTCTGAGGGAGAGCCACAGTCCGTGCTTCTGCTGAACTTCAGTTCAGCTCCGCCCCCTGCTGCTGTCTGCTCAGAGCCGCTGCGATATTCTGTGTTTATATGTTAATAAAACGTTTTTAAAAAATAAAATAAAACCATGGAGCGCTAGTCCAGCACACCAGAAGACCAGGAAATCAGCAGAGCCACGGGCAGCCACGTTGAACCCTACTTTAATTCACTCGTGACAACTGCATTTCCTCATTCAATGCAGCAGCAGAGGGAGCGGTACAGGGGGATGAATGAAGCGATTATTTGACTTTTGAAAAAAAAAAAAAAGTCCTGATCAGGGATTAAGAAGGGGAATTTAATACATTTGTGTCACATACAAAACAGTCCTGCATCGCTTTCCAATCTTTTGAACGAGAACGTGCGCACTGGGGCTGGGACAGGTGGGGGCGTGGGTTGGGGCGTGAGAAGCTCTGTTGAGGACAACTGGAATGCAGCTTTATTGGCTGATTAAAAACTCTGTTTTTATTGGCTGGAAAATGGCGGGTCACTTTTTCTTTTTAGAAATGCTTATTTACCACCTGGAGAAGCAAGGGGACAATATATATATATACTGTATATATATATATATTTTTTTTTCAGAGATTACCTGGCTAACCTCAGTCTGTCAGGAGATGTGGCAGAGTGAAGAAATATGTTTATAAAAAATGTTACATACTGAAGCTTTAAGCAGTTTTTGTGTAGGTGCTATTAGCGTTTCGTTTTTCATGGCGAGATGTCCAACTTTGAGGTCTGGCCCCCCCCTTTCAGCATGTTTCAAAAACCGTTTTGATAAATTTTGGTCCCCCATGCCTTATGAAGAAACTGGTCAAGTTTGAAACCGATTGAGCAAAATCCCTAGGAGGAGTTCGTTCAAATGCAGAGGTTGTAAATTGCCAAAAAGGTGTGAAAATATGGACAGCATTCCACAATGGCTACCTTCCTATTTATCGTACAATGCTGGTGCCAGAGGGTTTTCTGTGCATCTTGGTGAATTGGACGAGTGTACCAAATTTCATGCTTCTACGACAAACTAGGGCCAAAGTCTTTTTTTAAATTCTAGGTGGCGCTCTTGAGCCGTTTCTGTTGCAATTTTTGCCACGCCCCCAAAATACATAAATTTTCACCAGTCCTGATGCGGTTGCCAAATTTGGTGAGTTTTGGGATATGTAAAAGCCCCCAAAAGGCCAATATATTTGTCGGAAAAAATTGCAGGTCCGGCCTGAACAGAGCGATTACAATAGGCCTTTGCAGCACTTTGCTGCTCTGGCCTAATAAATAACTTTGTTCCATGTACAGAGCCTTGAGGAACTCCACATGTGATATTGCAGAGGTTAGATCTTACATCATTTATTTGTACAAACTGTTTCCTATTTTTCAAATAGCTGCTGTAGTACTGGACCTCTAATACCATATTATTCAATTTTTCAAGGAGAATAGTGTGGTCAATAGTATCAAAAGCTTTTTTTTAATCAACAAAAATACTAACACTGTATTGTTTGTGGACAACAGCAGTAGTTATTAGGCCCGAGCAGCGAAGCACTGTGAAGGCCTATTGTAATCGCTCTGTTCAGACCTGAGCTGCAATTTTTTCCGCCAAATGAATCGGCCTTTTGGGGGCTTTGTCATATCCCAAAACTCACCAAATTGGGTGGCCGCATCAGGACTGATGAAAATTTACATATTTTGGGGGCGTGGCAAAAATCGCAACAGAAACGGCTCAAGAACGCCACCTAGAAATTGCACCAATGTTGTACGATAAATAGGAAGGCGAACATTGTGACCGGGAGGCGTTGCTGGAGCTCCTGAGTTTGTAGGTGATTTAGAAGATTTGGCAAATGCGCACCCTGGAAAACGGGTGCGGGATAGGCACAAGAGCGTTCGAGATAGTGACCGGGCGGATTAGCTGGAGCTCTCGCAGTTTCCACAATAAGGCCAGAGCAGCGCTTTGCTGCGAGGGCCTCAATGCTGCTTGCAGCTTAAATTTGTTCTATTAATTCCATGAGAGCCATTGGTTTTTTATATATGGGCTTGAATGTAAACTATCCCTATGTGTGTACAGAGGATGCCATCCAGCGATAGACTTGTGACCTTCTCAGCTCAGGTCAAATGCCTGACTTGGGGCCCGAAGGACCCAGGTTCGAACCCCAGTCATGGCTTACCTTGTGGTGTCTATGGGCGGCACACCTCACCTCCAAATTGCCCCCCGGGCGCTTTCAATAGCTGCCCACTGCCCCACCTGGTGGTGGTTGGGTTAAATGCAGAGACTAATTTCGTCTTGTATGGAAACATACACAGATGACAAATGTGACATTATTATTATTTTTATTATTCTCCCCATCAGCCAAATTGCCAATGGCTCCAGCACCCCCCTAATGAGATGCACGACATTATGGAAATATTCATAACATTGACTATATCAGTACTAAAAATATTTTATTTAAGGATTGCAGAAAGCATTCTCAGCAAGAAAGTGTTCTGATCGAAGGAATGTTTCAGTTTTAGACCCTGATTTTCTCCCTTTGACTCTTCAAGGTGGGCCACACCCGGGCATGGTCCATCTGGAAAGGAAAAACTTGTTGCTTCTTTCCTTCCAATTATGTAATTATGCAATTGCTTCCCAATTTATTGGCACCGAGAGCTGCGGGTATTTTAGCCTATCACGGGACAAATGTGTGTGTAGATAAATAAACTGATAAACATTATTATGTGCTGTGTGTAAATAACAGAACTTCTCAACTCCCCCTGGTGGCCTGATATAAGAACATTCCTCCAAGTTAAAGCTGCACTATGTAACTTTGTAGTGCAGTCTGTAACTTTTCTAACAATATATTTGTAACATATTTCTTCACTCTGTCACTATCTACTGACAGACTGATGTTAGACAAAGTAATCTCTGAAAAAAACTATAGTCCCCTTGCTTCTCTATCAGCATTTATAAAAACACTAAAAACACAGAGTGACCCGGACAATGACCAGCCAATAAAAACAGAGTTGTTTGTCACGCCCCAACCCACGCCCCCGCCTGTCCCAGCCTCAGCGCCGCGGCTCGTTCTCATTCAAAGGATTGCAAAGCGATGCAGGACTGTTTTGTATGTGACACAAATGTATTAAATATCCCTTCTTCATCCCAGAGCTGGACTTTTATTTTGTTTTTTTGCCAAAAGTCAAGTGATCGCTTCATCCTTCACTGACAGGAATGAGGAAGTCACGAGCGAATTAAATCATGTCCAACGTTGCTGCGTGAAGCTCTGCTGATTTCAGGGTGTTTTTGTGTTGTAGGACCAGTGATTCATGGTTTTATTATATTTTTTAGAACGTTTTCCATCCATCCATCCATCCATCTTCTTCCGCTTATCCGGGGTCGGGTCGCGGGGGTAGCAGCCTAAGTAGGGAGGCCCAGACTTCCCTCTCCCCAGCCACTTGGAGCAGCTCCTCCGGGGGAATCCCAAGGCGTTCCCAGGCCAGCCGAGAAACATAGTCCCTCCAGCGTGTCCTGGGTCTTCCTCTGGGTCTCCTCCCGGTGGGACATGCCCGGAACACCTCACCAGGGAGGCGTCCAGGAGGCATCCTAACCAGATGCCCGAGCCACCTCAACTGGCTCCTCTCGATGTGGAGAAGCAGCGGCTCTACTCCGAGTCCCTCCCGGATGACTGAGCTTCTCACCCTATCTCTAAGGGAGAGTCCAGCCACCCTGCGGAGAAAACTCATTTCAGCCGCTTGTATCCGAGATCTTGTTCTTTCGGTCATAACCCAAAGCTCATGACCATAGATGAGGGTGGGAACGTAGATCGATCGGTAAATTGAGAGCTTTGCCTTTTGACTCAGCTCTCTCTTCACCACGACAGACCGGTACAGCGCCCGCTTCACTGCGGACGCTGCACCTATCCGCCTATCGATCTCACGCTCCAGTTTTCCCTCATTCGTGAACAAGATCCCGAGATACTTAAACTCCTCCACTTGGGGCAGGACCTCCTCCCCGACCCGGAGAGGGCATGCTACCCTTTTCCGGCTCAAGACCATGGCCTCGGATTTGGAGGAACTGATCCTCATCCCGGCCGTATCACACTCGGCTGCAAACCGCTCCAGTGAAAGTTGTAAATCACGAACTGATGAAGCCAGTAGGACCACATCATCTGCAAAAAACAGAGAAGCGATTCTAAGGTCACCAAAACGGATCCTCTCAACACCTTGGCTGCGCCTAGAAATTCTGTCCATAAAAGTTATGAACAGAATCGGTGACAAAGGGCAACCTTGGCGGAGTCCAACTCTCACCGGAAACGAGCCTGACTTACTGCCGGCAATGCGGACCAAGCTCTGACACCGGTCGTACAGGGACCTAACAGCCCTTATCAAAGGGCCTGGTACCCCATACTCCCGGAGTACCCCCCACAGAACCCCCCGAGGGACGCGGTCGAATGCCTTCTCCAAGTCCACAAAGCACATGTAAACTGGTTGGGCAAACTCCCACGCACCCTCCAGGACCCTGTTGAGGGTGTAGAGCTGGTCCAGTGTTCCACGACCAGGACGAAAACCACACTGCTCCTCCTGAATCCGAGGTTCGACTATCCGACGGACCCTCCTCTCCAGAACCCCTGAATAGACCTTACCAGGGAGGCTTAAGAGTGTGATCCCCCTATAGTTGGAACACACCCTACGGTCCCCCTTTTTGAATAGGGGAACCACCACCCCAGTCTGCCAATCCAAGGGAACTGCCCCCGATGTCCACGCGATATTGCAGAGTCGCGTAAGCCAACACAACCCTACAACATCCAGAGCCCTAAGGAACTCCGGGCGAATCTCATCCACCCCCGGAGCCTTGCCACCGCGGAGCTTTTTAACCACCTCGGCGACCTCAGCACCAGAGATCGGAGAACCCGACCCAAAGTCCCCAGGCTCCGCTTCCTCAGTGGAAGACGTGCCAGTAGGATTGAGGAGGTCTTCGAAGTATTCCGCCCACCGACTCACAACATCCCGAGTTGAGGTCAGCAGCACGCCACCCCCACCATAAATGGTGTTGGTCGCGTACCTCTTTCCCCCCCTGAGACGCCGGATGGTGGACCAGAATCGCCTCGAAGCCGTACGGAAGTCATTCTCCATGGCCTCTCCGAACTCCTCCCACGCCCGAGTTTTTGCCTCAGCAACCACCCGAGCCGCATGCCGCTTGGACTGCCGGTACCTATCAGCTGCTTCCGGGGTCCCACAAGCCAAAAAGGCCCAATAGGACTCCTTCTTCAGCCTGACAGCATCCCTCACTGCCGGTGTCCACCACCGGGTTCGAGGGTTGCCACCACGACAGGCACCAACAACCTTGCGGCCACAGCTCCGATAAGCTGCCTCGACAATAGAGGCGCGGAACACGGCCCACTCGGACTCCATGTCCCCCGCCTCCCTCGGAACGTGTTCAAAGCTCTCCCGGAGGTGGGAGTTAAAGCTCCGTCTTACGGGAGACTCTGCCAGACGTTCCCAGCAGACCCTCACAATACGTTTGGGTCTGCCAGGTCTGACCGGCATCCTCCCCCACCATCGGAGCCAACTCACCACCAGGTAGTGGTCAGTTGACAGCTCCGCCCCTCTCTTCACCCGAGTGTCCAAGACATGCGGCCGCAGATCAGATGAGACGACAACAAAGTCGATCATCGAACTGCGACCTAGGGTGTCCTGGTGCCAAGAGCACATATGGACACCCTTATGCTTAAACATGGTGTTCGTTATGGACAATCCATGACGAGCACAGAAGTCCAATAACAGAACACCACTCTGGTTCAGATCAGGGGGGCCGTTCCTCCCAACCACACCCCTCCAGGTCTCACTGTCATTGCCCACGTGAGCGTTGAAGTCCCCCAGTAGAACAAGGGAGTCCCCAGGAGGCGCACTCTCCAATACCCCCTCCAAGGACTCCAAAAAGGGTGGGTAGTCTGAGCTGCCGTTTGGTGCATAGGCACAAACAACAGTCAGAGCCCGTCCCCCCACACGTAGGCGAAGGGCAACTCCAGAGTGGAAGAGTGTCCAACCCCTCTCAAGGAAACTGGTTCCAGAGCCAGAGCCATGCGTTGAGGTGAGTCCGACTATTTCTAGTCGGAAACTCTCAACCTCACACACTAGCTCAGGCTCCTTCCCCACCAGAGAGGTGACATTCCATGTCCCAATGGCCAGCTTCTGTAGCCGAGGATCAGACCGCCAGGGTCCCCGCCCTCGGCCACCACCCATCTCACATTGCACCCGACCCCTTTGGCCCCTCCCACAGGTGGTGAGCCCATGGGAAGGGGGACCCACGTCTCCTCTTCGGGCTGTGCCCGGCCGGGCTCCATGGGTAAAAGCCCGGCCACCAGGCGCTCGCCAGCGTGCCCCACCTCCGGGCCTGGCTCCAGAGTGGGGCCCCGGTGACCCGCGTCCGGGCGAGGGAAAACTTAGTCCATTTATTTCACTCATCATAGGGGTTTTTGTTTTATTAACATATAATCACAGAACTTTGCAGCGCCTGAGCCAGGACATGTAGTGGGGGCGGAACATTCCAGACATTCCAGACCTCGACTGACAGAAACGAGGAAGTCACGAGCAAATTAAATCATGTCCAACGTTGCTGCGTGAAGCTCTGCTGATTTCAGGGTGTTTTTGTGTTGTAGGACCAGTGATTCATGGTTTTATTTTATTTTTTTAGAACGTTTTATTAACATATAAACACAGAATATTGAAGCGGCTCCGAGCGGACATGCAGCAGGAGGCGGAGCAGAACTCAAGTTCAGCAGAGCACGGACTGTGGCTCCCCCTCAGAGCCATATATGGCTCTGAGGGGGAGGGAGCAGAATGCTTTTCACTGCTGAAAATATTTCTAAGTCCTGAACACAACAGAAACTTACACATAGCACCTTTAACATTAAATTAAAATCAATTCAGTTTATTTATATAGCGCCAAATCACAAAAAGTTGTCTAAGGGCGCTTTACAGGAGCATTCACATACATAGAAAAGCCAATTACGGTAGTAAAGTTCTCTATCTAAGGAAGCAGCAAACAAGTTGAATCTTGGCTTCATCACAGTCTCCCATCCTGAGCAAGCACAATGGTAACTGTGGAAAGGAAAAACTCTGTTTTAAAAGGAAGAAACCTCCTGCAGAACCAGGCTAAGGACAAGTGGCCATCTGCTTTGACCAGCTGGGTTTGAGAGGACAGAAAGGAGAGACAAACAAACACAGAATGTGTAGGTCCAGATATAGGTGCAGGTGTACCTGAAAGACAAAAACCATGTTGATAGACAAAATAATTACAAATGCAAAACAGGTTGAGCAAAGTAAAGACAGTAGCAGAGTGAAAAAGTGTGGTCACTTGGTCAGTTTGTCCTCCAGCAGTCTAACCCCAAAATTACACTACATACGGTCCGCTCCGCTCCGCAGGTCGCAGCTGAGCGTCTCAAACTCCAATTTCCACTTCCTCCGCTCAGCTCAGGTCCGCCTGCATGCGCCGCTCCTAGACGCATGCGCGGGATTTGCGGGATCGCGCGATAAATCAAGTGATAAATAAGTAAGTCAGAACAAAACAATTCATTCGGTGGAAGAAGGAGAACAACAGTAGAGACTGCTGCCTTGATCTTCTCTCGTAAATGAGCGACAGGACATGGTTTGAGCAACAGGAAGTGATGTATTACATTTCAGAATAAAATACTTTATTTATTTATTTATTTATTGTATTGCGTTTGTAGGCGTAGTCATAAATGATAGTTTGAAAGCATTTTTGTACAAATAAATCCGTATAGAGCTAGGATTAAGTCCGCCCGTGGTGATTTTATTTTGTAAATACGGAAGTTGTGCTCGTTCCTTTTCCTGTTGGTGCGACGTAATCTTCAAAAGTTGACTCCGCACAGCTCCGGCGTCCGGCAGAAATAGAAAAATTTCTAATTTTGACGGACTGCCGTCCGCTCTCCGCAGCTCGCCGCCGCCGTGCGGAGCCAGTGTAAATTCTGTCATTGATTATAATGGGTGCGTATTTGCTGCGGAGGTCGGACCGGAGCGGGGCGGAGCCGCAACGCGTGTGGTGTAATTTTGGCGTAAGCCTACAGCAGCATAACTAAGGGACAGCTCAGGAAACCTAAACCAACCCTTACTATAGGATTTATCAAAAAGGAAAGTCTTAAAGGTATTGTGACATGATTTTTTAACTATGCATAAAATTGTTCAAAATATATATTTTGTGTTTCCCTAACATCTTGTATCATTCAACTATGTTCGTTTTTGCAAACAAAATGATAAATCAATTTAATTTTGCTTTAAAAGTGATTTTAAACTTTGCGCCATGTTTATTCACGGGAAATCCGATTACACGTGTAAAGGATCTTAGGGGTCAGTATTAAACTGACACACTTTACCTTAATTAATTACTTACTCAGGTTGAATAGTAATTCGCGGATTCTTTTTCTTCAAAGATTACAATAACACTCTGATCATTTTTGATGGACATTAAACCAGAAAAACAGAAAGTGACAATGGAAATGTTAAATATAGTTGACATGTCCAGAGACACTGCCTTTTATTTAACAATAAATCACTAAATTTAACACCACTACACTTGATTGATTGATTTCAATTTCTTGCAAATTAAACTCATCAGCAAATTTAATTGTAAACAACAGACATAAGAGTTGACAGTATTACTTTTATCTGTAGGCTCTTAGCTTAAAATGTAGTTACCAGCTTAAAATGAGATAGGGGAAGGGGGAAATAGGAGAGGAAGAAATAGTTTAAAAGAAGTTAATTATCTTGAGTATATGACCAGAAATGACACTTTCCATCAGACTTCTGCTGAATCCCAGGTACGTTTGTAAACAACTGACTCATTACCTTTAAGACGACAGCCTGGTAAGAGAAGACACCAGCCTTTCAGACGCACAGAGTCCTTGCAGGTCCGGTGCGCCCGAGCTAGTACGTTTACTTTCAACGTCTCCTGGGTTTCGCGTGGATCATCAGAAATAGTGGCACCTCCTGGTTGACTTCAAGACAAGACGTTCCTCAAAGGAAAGTTCATTAAGAACTTGGAGCTTTTTTAGCTCTGTTGAATTTATGGAGGCATCCATAAATTCTCAGCTGATAAACCAGTCTTTGACTCGTGACTGCAGTTTAATTCAGCTTAAAGAGAAAGGACATGATAGCTCTTGCTGTCCATTCCGACTGAAGCGTTCACGGAAGCAAACGCTTTTTCTAAAAGATTTTGAGATCAGAAAAACAGTCTCCTGATTGGACGTGGACCAGTGGAAGTGAAAAGAAAATGAGACTTAGAAAGTCAAGGTTAAGAGAGAGTCGGATTAGAAAAACAGAGAATTGTTTTGGGAGGACAGGAGACAGAGCGGCAACTTTCGTCTACGACTTGATTCACTGTCTCTAAACCAGTGTTTTTCAACCAGTGTGCCGCGGAACAGCAGTGTGCCGCGAGAGATTGTCTGGTGTGCCGTGTAAAATTAGTAAATTATGAAATTTTTATTAACTGGTGTAATTTCCTTACCGAGCGATAGGTGGCAGTATGGAGCATAGCGTCGCACATTAAAACAAGAGAAGTAGCGGCGCATGAACGTGACGTGAGCAGTGAGCAAAACAAACCAACAGTGAGGATCTTCTCAAACAAACAGCGATGGAAAACTTTTTCAAAAGAAAAAAATACTAAATCCGGTCTGGTCCCTGGACAAAATTCTGACCCAGATGAAGGCCCAAGTGGAAATCAGAAGAAGGCAGAAACTGAACGTGAGCTTTGTGTTCATCCAAACAGGCACAGGTTTCAAGTGAGTAAAATGTAGAGAGAATGGTAGCACTGTTCAAGTGTATTTGAAGGCATGTTAAGTGCAATTTCATCCTCTTTAATTTTAAGAACACATTGTTGTGGCACTGTTTAGGTTTATTTGAAGGCATGTTAACATGCCTTCAATTTCATGTTAAGTGCAATTTGAAATAAGAAATATAAAACATGATAAAAAATACATTTAGTGTTCATTTCATTCCTATTCAAGACACTTTGATAAGAATGACTATATATTTAATATAGGCGGATACAGTGTATCTTTGTTTACAATTTTGGTTTGTGGTGTGCCTCGGGATTTTTTCAATGAAAACACTGTGCCTTGGCTCAAAAAAGGTTGAAAAACACTGCTCTAAACAATTTAAACAAAGACTGAAAGATCATTCTGACATATACTTGCACTTTGACATAGTTCTTGGCTAAGAAAGAGGAAAAATATATCAGCATAGTAATGATCATTCACTTATTAATGAAAATCTCAAAGTGCTAATTTGTCCAGTGCCCATGTCAAACTATCACTGTGCAAGGGGTGTGGTACACCCTGGACAGGTGCAAGTCCATCACAGGTATTATTATTTATTTATATAATAATAATACTCCCCTGACCGCACGTCACTGCCAGCTACCCTATGGAGGATGCTCATTTCAGCAGATTATACGTGAGGGTTTGTTGTCCCCCATCACAGAGCGAATAATTAGGAAATTGGAAATACCCTCCATTCATCCGTCTGTCTTTCTCGTGAGCTGATAACTTGAAAAATATATGAGGTACCGACATTTAGTTTAGTATGTGGCTACATCTAGGCCTAAGAAAGGTCACAACTGAAAATTGGGTTGCCATGTCTGAATCCAGAGTGCCCACCCACCTACTTACCTACTACACACAGACACACACACACACACACACACACACAAAAGCGCACACACACGCATACACACCTACACACAAACACACACGCATGCACACACACACACATGCACACACACAAGCACACACACATGCACACACACACCTCCTTCCTTCCTTCCCTCCCTCCCTCCCTCCCTACTTACTTACTTACTTACTTACCTACCTACCTACCTACCTACCGTACTTACTTACTTACTTACTTAACATGGGGAGGTGCAGACAAACTGGACAGGACAGACAATCGTCTCATGGAGTTTTTTATTTTTTTAAATATATTAATTCTTGCTGCCATAAGATCTATGTNATTGTCAACAAGCCCTGGAGCTGATTAAAGCCCTGATGATGATGATGATGACCGAGAGATTCAACCACCTCAACCGTTCAAGAAGAGGTATTGTTCTTTTATTATTATTATCTAATTAACCTTTTTAATTTAAAATTATAATCTTATTAACTCTTTTTTTTTCTTTGTGTTTTATTTCCAGTCTGGGACAGAGATAGCAGCTGAGTCTTCTTCCTCTTCAGGGAACTCCACCAGATCACCTGCAGCTAAGAAGTGTGTGATGACTGAACTCTGAACTTTTCCAGGACCTGTCCCACCTGGAGGAGCAGGTCCAAGAAGAGGTTGTTGTGAGTAATGATGACAAATACAGCCACACTGCTGCTATCTGTTGTTAGTGAGTGGTTTTCTCCACCACTGGAGATCTTCACTGCAACTAGATCTGTGCTTTTGGCAGAAAATGTGGAGAAGCAGCGGCTCTACTCCGAGTCCCTCCCGGATGACTGAGCTTCTCACCCTATCTCTAAGGGAGAGTCCAGCACTTTGAGATTTTTATTAATGAAAAGTGCATTATAAATGGAATTCATTATTATTATTATTAAAATGTGGACAAGTTGGTCTTTTTGGACAAAAACTTTAAACTTGATTAGTTAGATTGAAAACAGTCTGTTGCTGCTTATTGTTCTGGTTCTGACTTATTGTATTTATTAAGATTTTTATTATTGTTAGTATAGTTTATTTATTGTAAAGAATGCCATTTAATTAAAATATCATCCAAATGGGTCACTTTTATTTATTTTTATACAAACGTATTGTTTACTTGACACATTTTCAAAATAAACATTTTGTAAGTCTGTATTTTGTCTTTATTTTGTACCGAAAATTAATCGAACCGAGCCCTCCTTGAAACTGAACCGAGCCGAAATGTGATTTTAGGGTACCGTTACACCCCTAATCACCACTGTAATATATAAATCCATCCCATGTTGTAAATATTTAAGTGAACTAATGATTGTAAAATAGTAGGAATTTATTTTAGTTTTGTTATATATTTTTCTTTTGGGTAGGACTTATGGTTGTTTTTTATTTGTTATTCTCATCAGAATAAATGGAAAATGATGAACCGTGTCTCGGCCTAATCTTTCACACTAACCAGCACGACGCAGAGGTGTGAGCGCTCACACTGCCGCTGCAGACACACAAACATTTCAACTAGTTGTTTATTCCTTTTTTAAAATGTCTTTATAGCTCAGACGATTCCAGACTTTAACCTCACTTCTATAATTATTATCACCCACCACAAGGAAAGAAGGAAGACGGTTATGTTTCTGCTCATGTCTGTTTGTGTCTGTTAGCAAAATATCTCTTGAACACCTGCAGAAATAAATCATTGGATTTTCATCTGCAAGTAAAAAACGTTTTGTGTCACCCAAATTCAAGATGGCTGACACAACTAACTGATCTTATGAAATTAAATGAATAACTATGACAGGAGGTTTGGTCAGTTCTTCTTGTGGTAGTAGCTGATAGTCATTGCCAACACATACTCTGAGTGCCAACAGATTCAGTGAGATTTTTGTTTCATGGCTGGACATGAAGATATTTCCTTCAAGAAAAAAAACTTATTTTACTTTATTCTTTGTCTGAAAGTGCAAAATACAACACTTATTAAAATGTAACAAACAAAAATTAAATCAGCTTTTTGGAAAAACAAGTAAATAAATATAAAAAAATTGCTGTTTTAACTTATTTGTCCTGACTATTGATTATTGTGTATTGACCATTGCTCCCTCATAAATACACTGCAAACAACAAAATGAAATGAAAACAGAAAAATACACAACGATAACAAATGACAGAAATAAACCACCTCTACAAAAAACACAGAAACTGTTACTTTGTCTTATTATTATTATTTTTTTTTCAAGAAACAAAAAAATGTGAACTTTATCTTTTTTATTCTTTGGAAACATAACATTCTGATGTTTTGGGATTTTTATTTGTTTGTTGTTTGTTTGTCTTGTACTTTCTTTAAACCCACATCATTAATTGAATCTCACACATTGATCACTTCCAGATGTACGTTTGGTCTCTATGTGCCAAAAGACAAATCGAATATTAAGTTTCATATTTTTGAAATACGTGCTCCAAAAAGAGAATTTTATAAAATAATAATAATAATAATACTATTATTAATAATAATAATCAAACTCAGTTAAAAAATAAAACATACAAAGGTTCAGCATTCCTTGAAGTGTGAGTTCAACAAAGATCAGTCTTAGAGTGCTCCAGGTAGAAGTCTCAGCTACTACCACAGGTCCATTTCTATAAAGTGATTCTTGTGTTCTTCACATCAGCTGGCTGTGGAAGCCATCTTTAATTAGTTAGATACTCATTCAAGTAATATTTTCTGTATTTTTCATAAAAAATTGACCAGTGGCTTATGAGATATTTTGCTAACAAACATACACCCAAACATGAGCATATGCTGGGAAAAACCTTCAACCTAAACAGCAGGTAGAAGATGATGAGAAGTAAATAATTCAAAGTTTATTTAACGTGTATTTAAACCGTGCATCCAATATTTG
>JBBPBX010040009.1:18336-29595 GCA_038048925.1 Garcialebias charrua | reverse complement strand
GGTGTAGGAAACACTAGATGTTTGGCAGCTGGGAAGCTGTAGGATGTACAAACATTGAGGAGAGCTCCACCTTCTCATTTTGTTTGCGAGTTTGCTTCTAGGGGGAGAAGTAATTGAGCTGGATAAGCTCTTAAAGTGACTCTGGCTGCTTAAAGCAGAGCTCTGTGTGGGTTGAGGCATCTTAAGTGCTGACTGCTACTTTGGCCTAACTAAGGAAGTGTGGACCTGTGCCACTGAGGCCTGTTTGAGTTAATTTTGGAGACAAAGAGGGCAGTGTCTGTGCAGTTGTCCAAGAGGGGGAAAGCTGGGGATAACAGTGAGGGACTGTTACCTTTTTTCTATTCTTCATTTTATTTTGTACTTTTGACTGTGTGGGTGTAGGTAGTCCAGTTCTCGTGTTTTGTTTATTTAGAGGGACTTTTTGGTAAGGTAGATTGTGGCCTAGGGAGACACGACGGTCCTGTACAGGATTGGGTCTGCCTGGGTGGCGTTTTCTTGTGTTTGGCCAGACTCACCGGTCCACCATTTCTTTGAACTTTCTTTTATTTATTTTCCTTTGGATACTGAACCAGACGAGGACGCTCCAGTCCTAGTGAAAGAAGCCTGGGAGGACCTTGCCAGCCTGGAATGCTTTATTTTAGGTTCAATAAAATTTGTTTTAATTCTTTTTCTGTGTCAGTGTCCACTTTGTATGTTTTGGCCTTTACCGGTCGTAACATATAAAATGGCCGTTCGTCCGGGATGTGAATGAACGAGCTGTTTTGGTTAGTTTAGGATTTGTCTGGGCAGTGAATGAACAAGCTAGTTTGGAGTTGTGCTGGATTTGCATGAGCTAGTTTGTGTAGTGGTAAGTTGCTTGTTTGTTCTGTGCACCTGTTGTGCAATATTTGAGCTTGGGTGCTTAAATATTTAATGGGAGCTCGTTGCTGAGTTGATTAGTTAAAACTTAGTGTTTGTGACAGGCAGTTTCACATATAGCCTTGAGCTATGTTTTGTGTGTTCTGTGCGGTGCACAACTGACACACCTGATGGGGTTTGCTTGGTTGAACAGTTTTGCTGTTCACATTTATTTGGGGACTTGTCAAAAGTGTGAACTTTAAAGTTTTGTCACTTCATCTTTGTAAAGGACTTGACTTCAACAGTTGGAAGCTGACTGAAGCTTCTCATTGGTGCTGATTGCATTGAGTAATCAGCTGTGTGTGTGTGTGTGTGTGTGTGTGTGTGTGTGTATGTGTGTGTGTGTGTGTGCTGCTGTTGCTAGTGGTACATTCAAGGGCAGTAGGGCATTTGTGTTTTGGTTCACTGTCATCTGTGTGCAGGACATTTGGTGGTGAACTGTTTGGGTAAGTTGTTTAAAAAAACTGTTGTTTTTTGCTCAACAACATGGCTTTCAACTTAAAGAAATTTCTTGAACATCCCACAGTGCAAGTCTTTGTAGACTGCACAATAGAACAAAAGCTAAGGGTAGCAAACCATTTTAACATTGATGTCAGAAAATTTGCTGATGATGGATGGTTGTAGTGGGCACTGTTTTATGAATTAAAACAGATTGGGATATTTCCTGAGATGAATGAGCAACTGCGTTTCAGAGAAAAGGAGGAGGAAAGAGAACATTTGATTGCCATGGAAAGAAAGAAGCTTGAAGAGGAGCGATCTGCTCTTGAGCAAGAGCGAGCTGCTTTAGTAGAAAAACAAAAGCATGAACTATTTTTAATAAAGCAGGAACAAGAACGACAGCTTGAACAACAAAGATGTCAAGCTGCTTTGGAGAGAGGTCGAGTTGCTTTGGAGGAAAAGAAGCGTCTTCGTGAACAAGAAGAATTAAGATTTCAAGCTGCTTGGGAAGAGAAGAGACGTCTTCTGAAGCAAGAACTGCAAGAAGAGTCTGAGAAAAAAATACTGATGTTGCAGAAGGAGTTGAGAGTGTTGAGGCTCAAAGCTGAACTGAAAAAGCAACTGGAAAAACAACATTCATGTTCCACTGTGTGTCATCTAAAGGCGACACCAGAGCCTTGCATTCAAGAAGGTGAGCCTCTCACACTTCTACAGGAGATGGCGCCACAAGAACATCGTCTTCAGGAGGAGAACATTGAGGATGACATCAATAAGGGTGACAGTTTCTTCTTATTTCTTGAAAATGAACTTGAAACTAAATATGAAACTGAACCTGAACAAATTCCAGTTAAGCTAGATGGGGATTTAAAGAACTTTGATGAGCTGAAGGAACATGACATTAACCTGTGTGAATGTTTTTTATTCAGTTCTGAAGCAGAGGAAATCCCATTGAACTTGACTGATGAGGACCCAGAAGAAACAGTTCCTCTTGTTTCATTGCATTCTTTTGTAGCTCCTATAGAAAACAAAGGAGTTGTGAAAAATGATGTTGTGGACTTAAGCGATAGTTTTATGATGATCACTGAGGAAAAACAAGTTCCTGCAAAAGCAGAAACATTTGTAGAGAAGTGGGATGAAACAAAATTGTTACTGTCTAGACAACAACAGATTGACCTTCAGAAAGAAGACAACATTGACATGGAAAACAGTCTCCATCTGCTGTTTGGAACTGAACATCTCCTAGTTCAGTCAGGAGAGGACCTGAAAATCTCAAAGAAGGTGAAGTCACACAAAATAATTCCACCTGTTCCTTTGTTTTCTCTTGCAGAGAACAATGAGGGAGTGTTGAAGGACAATGTGCAATCGATGACTAAAAGTGCAGCAGAAAATGCATTTTTGCTGTCTGTGAAATGTGAGGTGCTGCAACCTTACATTGAGCACATTGCACACAATTCTGTGTCTAACTGTCTCTGTGTTTACAGTGTGGCTGAGAGCAGAGCTTTTGAATCTGACACAAGGATGTTGTCCAGTGCAGAGAATGAGTACAGATCCCCCCTAACTGTCAAGACCAGTATTCAGTCACACGCTGGCACCAACTATGGTGTTAGTTTTTGTTTGGGGTCTATGGCTAATAAAAAGCTTTTCAGGGTAAACTTAGACAAGCGTTGCTTGTTTGGTTTTAAAACTTTTTAAGTGTGACTGAAGAATAAATCTTAGCGGTTTGATGGACTTGTTTTTTTAAATGATGTTTTTAGTCCATTTAGGTAGTGTGACCGCTACATTTTTAACCCTCTGTTTTTTTTGTATGGGTGGATGTGTGATGTTTCCCCTAACATACACATCACCCCCATACAAAATAACTTTCTGATGGGGGTGTTATGAACCTGAGGGGGTTCAGAGTTTTAAAAAAAAAACATAATTGTTGTGTTTAGGTTGGCTACAGTCTGCTAAAGAAAGCACCAGCAGCCTGTAGCTGCACTTTTTTTCACTCAGCCTAATCAGGCTTGATTAGCTCAGGTGAAACACTTGTTTGCTCTCAGCCTTTTAAATAGTCTGAGCTGAGACCTAAACACTGTGGAGCCTTACTGATGTGAGGTTGAGATTGCCAACTGAGGTTGGTGGACGCAAGCAAGGGTGCTTGTTGGAGCTACTTGTGATCCTTGTTAAGGTAAATCAAGTTTTGTTTTCAAGGCTCAGTTCAACACTGAGCCTGTAGGAGCTGTAGAGCTGAATGTGTGTGTTCCAGAGTGTTCTCCATCCACTCTGACCACTTTGTGTTTTGAGCTAAAGCTCTTGAGGTTTTGGACTGTTTAAACAGCTACTGTAGAGCACGGGTGCTCTATATCACAGCTCTAGTGTTTGCTAGAGTTGGACATGGTGAAAGCTAGTGGAACCAAGTTGGAAGCTTGTGAACCAAGTTTTAGGCTTGTTTGAGACTGGTGTAGGAAACACTAGATGTTTGACAGCTGGGAAGCTGTATGATGTACAAACATTGAGGAGAGCTCCACCTTCTCATTTTGTTTGTCAGTTTGCTTCTAGGGGGAGAAGTAATTGAGCTGGTTAAACTCTTAAAGTGACTCGGGCTGCTTAAAGCAGAGTTATGTGTGGGTTGAGGCATCTTAAGTGCTGACTGCTACTTTGGCCTAACTAAGGAAGTGTGGGCCTGTGCCACTGAGGCCTGTTTGAGTTAATTTTGGAGACACTGAGGGCAGTGTCTGTGCAGTTGTCCAAGAGAGGGACAGCTGGGGATAACAGTGAGGGAATGTTACCTTTTTTTCTCTTTTTCATTTTAT
Organism: Garcialebias charrua; assembly: GCA_038048925.1. Taxonomy (NCBI): domain Eukaryota; kingdom Metazoa; phylum Chordata; class Actinopteri; order Cyprinodontiformes; family Rivulidae; genus Garcialebias; species Garcialebias charrua. Next base: position 25,468 of record JBBPBX010040009.1, on the reverse strand, counting down.
TTTGTACTTTTGACTGTGTGGATGTAGGTAGTCTAGTTCTTGTGTTTTGTTTATTTAGAGGGACTTTTTGGTAAGGTAGATTGTGGCCTGGGGAGACACGACGGTCCTGTACAGGATTGGGTCTGCCTGGGTGGCGTTTTCTTGTGTTTGGCCAGACTCACCGGTCCACCATTTCTTTGAACTTTCTTTTATTTATTTTCCTTTGGATACTGAACCAGACGAGGACGCTCCAATCCTGGTGAAAGAAGCCTGGGAGGACCTTGCCAGCCTGGAGTGCTTTATTTTAGGTTCAATAAAATTTGTTTTAATTCTTTTTCTGTGTCAGTGTCCACTTTGTATGTTTTGGCCTTTACCGGTCGTAACACTTGTGATACACAATATAACTGTAAATTTAATTTACTACATGGAATATGTGTTCCATTATCAGTCAGTCACTTGGTGCAACATAATTGCTATGGGAAATTGCACCCCAGCGTGATTACCTGAAGGAATACATTAACGCCTTCACGGCAGGGGAGTCAGCGTCACACCAGAGTCCACTCACTCTGGGTATTTAAGACGCGGATGCCTATCCTACGTCCTCTTATTGCCCTTCAAGTTCTACCGGAACTGGACGTGTCGTTCCCTGCTCTGTTCGACCTATGCCATAGGGCGGCGGACACTCTGCAGGTCGCGTGGCCAGACCCCACACTTCACCAACAGGTTATGAGGCTGGCGGGAAACTACTTCTACGCGAAGCAGCAGCCGACGACGTCGTAGAAAATGCCCATTTTTCCGGACTTCCTCATGGAGCTCACGCGTTCCTGGGCGGAACCCGGAGCTCCCATGACGTTGCCACTATTCAGACTCCTGGATATCGCCTGAATGGAGGCAGTAGGTCTCACCAGAGCACCCCAGATAGAGGAGACCCTGGCGGCTCATCTGGCCCCCGCAGCTACGGGGACGAAGCCAGCGCTGCCTAACATGGCCTGCCGCGATTCGGAGAAACAGCTCTAAAAGTGCTACAGGGCTCAGGGCCTCGCGGCCCGTTCAATGAACGCCTCGACCATGATGCAAGCGTACCTGGCGGAAAAGCTACAGGAACTCCAGGTAACGACAAACGAACAAGCTGCAATGGAGGCCATGGAGGAGGCCTGCCGGGCCTCTGACTTCGTGCTCCGCATAATGGGGACAATAGCATCACGCAAGGCAGAGCAATGGTGGAAATGGTTGTCGCCTAGCTCCATCTTTGGTTGACCTAGACGGACCTCCTGGAAAACCAGAGGTCCCCCTTTCTCTTGCACCCAATTGAGCTGACGGGACTCTTCGGGGGAGCCCTGGAACGCATCCAGGCCAGGCTGGAACAAAGACACAAACAGGCGGAAGCCCTCCGCGAGGGGCTGCCGAGGAAAAGCTCTGTAGCCCCCAAGGAAGAAATGCGTCGCCCTCCGCGGAAGAGACATGCTGGCGACAGTGAGCCTTTCTAGTATCAGGCGGCCCGGCCGAGGGCCTCTTCGATGACCCCATGTGAAAAGCAGATTCGGGCCTGATGAAACAGGACAAATTCATGATTTTACAGGTTTGCCTGCCCACGTGGTACAAGAACCTGACCTTTTGAGCCCAGTCTCCAATTGTAAAACACTACAAGGGGCTGGTGACATATGTGTACGCACTAAACATGACTCGCCTTCTGTATGTGTAATTAAAACAAACACTGTTTCATGCATATACGAAAATAAAAGTACCAAAATACAGACTGCCCTGGTTCTTGACTCGAGTCCCACTTTCATAAAACACAAACCACCTGGTCAAACTATGAACCGCAGCAATATACACAAGCTCTGCCTGAGACAGTCAGATCTCGCAATATCTTCTGTCGGGCTGACCAGCCTGCTCGAGAGAGCGCCAGAGGGGTCAAAGGCCACCTCTCCCGCACTCAAACATGACGAGCAGCAATTGGACATGCCTTCCAGACTCATAGCGCACACGTAGGCCTGTAGGGCGTGTCTTCCAAACGAATGGGTCATGACGACGATATGTCATGGGCTCAAGTTTCAGTTTACCAGGAGACACCTCCCCTTCACAGGGGTACTGCAATCAAATATTAACCCTGCATGTGCACACATGCTGAGGGAGGAAGTTTTGACAATGCTACAGAAGGGAGTAATAAGTTTGGTCCAGCAAACTACGCTCCACCCACTACAGCAAATACTTCCTGGTACCCAAAAAGGATAATTCCCTGAGGCCGATCCTGGATCTCAGGACTCTGAACGAGAGAATAAAAACTTTTAATGTCAAGATGCTTACACTGTGGCAGGTCCTCCAGTATGTGAGACCAGGAGAATATGCATGTACAATGGATTTGAAGGATGCCTATTTCCATGTAGGCGTGTGGAGGAAACAGAAAATTCCTCCGTTTTGCTTTCGAAGGAAAGGCTTATGAATTCAAAGCCTTACCCTTCGGTTTGAAGACGGCTCCTCTTACATTTACAAAATGTCTGGACGCAGCCCTGACCCCCCTTAGGAATCAAGGACTCAGAGTTATGAACTACCTGGATGACCTCCTGATTCTGGCCGGAAGCAGAATACAGGCCCAGTCACACTCCTTTAAGGTGATCTCTCAACTGGAGTCTCTCGGTTTTGTCATAAACCTACAAAAGAGTGACCTAACTCCATCATGGGTTACCGTATTTCAGGGAGTATAGGTCGAAACCATCCGGTACAGAGCATGGCTCTCAAAGGAACGAGTTTCCTTGATTTGCCATTGCCTGGCAAAGTTTAAACTGGATCAGCAGGTCCCCCTGAAAACAACGCCTCTTAGGCCTCTTGGCGGCAGCCATACCCTATGTGCCACATGCATTGCTGAAAACGTGGGCCCTACAAGTGTTGCTAAACCAACAGACACAACCCGCCCTACCTGGTCGAGCAAGAAAAGTTAGGATGGATTCAGAGTGCCTAAGGTCCCTGGAACCTTGGAGGGAATTGTCTGTTTTTGTGGAAGAGGTCCCGCTAGGTAGAGTGTCATCTCGTGTGGTTATCACGACGGACGCCTCAGAAACAGGATGGGGCGCAATCTGCAGTAATTAGAACCGTGGCCTTTGGAATAAACAGGAAGCAAGATTAAATATCATCTTCCTGGAATTGTTGGTCGTATTCCTGTCAGTAAAATACTTTTTGGAATAGGTCTGATTTGAGGGCAGCACCTCCTGGTGAAATCAGATAATAGGACCACAGTGTCCTTCATCAACAGGGAGGGAGGGACAAGGTCTCAAGCCCTCCTCGGACTGACGCAGAAGATGCTCACGTGGTGTGCTCCAAGAATATTGTCGCTCATGGCGACTCATGTTCCCGGTGAACTGAATTATGGAGCGGATGCCCTTTCGAGAGGACCTCTCTTGGCGTCAGAATGGAGACTGAACCCATGGGTTGTGGAACAGGTCTGGTCACGATTTGAGAGAGCCTCAGTGGACTTGTTCGCTTGCAGAGCTAGCTCACAGTGTGACCTTTACTTCTCTTTGAAGGAAACAGATGCACCGTTGGGAACGGATGCTCTGGCCCATGATTGGCCAGCAGGGGTGCTGTACTATGCTTTTCCACCTGTCCCTCTGATCCAGGTGACACTGGAACGTGTACGTCTGGGAGCCCTCTCTCTGATTCCGATAGCCCCCAGGTGGCCGAAGAAACCCTGGTTCCCGGAACTGATCTCAATGTTATCAGGGAAACCATGGCAATTGCCCTCTCACAGGGACCTGCTGACTCAGGCACGTGGGCAGCTTCTACACCCACGTCCTGTCAGAGCCTGACACATCCGGAGTTGTGGTAGGTTTCAGCCTGGCCTCTGAAGGGAACTGGCTGAGGGCCTAAGGCTTTTATTGCTTTTCTCCAAAACAAACAGCAACAACATACACAAGGGATTCCCTTGGTGTTTATGTTTGCTTGGGAGATGTTCAATGGAGGGATTCCCCTTTCCTTTAACAGGTCTCCAATATCAGGATGGGCCCCACTTTGACAGTCCTAGTAAGTTGTCTGTTTAAGGAGCAGATGCATGGGCGTAGCCAGAATTCTGTGGGGGGCGGTTCGTTTTAAAGGAGAAGTTGACAATGTTGAACTAATGTGCTTGGTTAGCTCAATGGATAAAGCGTCTGCCTTCAGTCCCAAAGCTTGTGGGATCAAGTCCCGCATGGTACAATGTTTTTTTTTTTTTATTCATTCCAAATTAAAAAAGCACAAGAAAACTATTTACAAAACGGCAAGAAATAAAACAATGCATTAAATGAAAGGAATCAGACGAAGAAAATAATCTTATCTGCCCCTTCTCAAACTATTTTTTTTTCAAACACTCTTTTATTGGATAAAAAAAGAAGAATGTGTTAACCACAGCCTGTGGTTAACACATTCTTCTTTCTTCACAGGCATATTAACTACTTTTTTTATCCAATAAAAGACAAATGTAAAATTAGTTGTTTGAATCGAGTGTTTGAAAAAAAAAATAGTTTGAGAAGGGGCAGATAAGATTATTTTCTTCGTCTGATTCCTTTCATTTAATGCATTGTTTTATTCCTTGCTGTTTTGTAAATAGTTTTCTTGTGCTTTTTTAATTTGGAATGAATTTAAAAAAAAAAAGTTGTACCATGCGGGACTTTATCCCACGAGCTTTGGGACTGAAGGCAGACGCTTTATCCATTGAGCTATCCAAGTACATTAGTTTAGCATTGTCAACTTCTCCTTTAAAAGTGGGCGGTTCGTTCGAACCCCCCGAACCCCCCTTGACTACGCGCATGAGATGAGGGACTCATGCGTGCCCTTTGTATATATGAAACTTTTCTCCTGGGGACCTGGAAGGTTACCCTGTGCTTGAACTGGGTTCTCTACCTCCACATTGCCATCTGATTGCCAGTGGTGTAATGGGTCCCTTGCTTTTTTCCTCCTGCTTCTCAAGATTTCCAGGGAAAAAGGAGATGATGAGTAATCACACTAGCGGAGCACGCTTATGCTGTCTCTAGCTGGTGTTTCATCTACGTGTCCAGTGGTAACATCAAGCTGACATTTCTACATGTGGCATTTTTTCTTCCCGGACTGTGCTCTCTGCATACCTTTTGGAGAGCAGCTGGGAGATGCCTATCGTATTAAGGCAGACGTTCTCACATGTGTTTTGCTGAGCATTACAAGGGCATGAATGAATTACGTTCCCATAGCAATTATGTTGCACCGAGTGACTGACTGATAAGGGAACTGAAAGTTATGCACCATAACTCATGTTCCCTGAAGGAAGGGAACGAGGTGCAACATACCTGGCCCTTTCAATGCTGAAAGCTCGGTGAAGTGCATTTTAGAGGAGTAGGATGGGCGTCCGCGTCTTAAATACCCAGAGGGAGGGGACTCTGGCGTGACGCTGACGCCCCTGCCGTAAAGGCGTGAATGTAGTCCTTCAGGTAATCGCGCGGGGGCGCAATTTCCCATAGCAATTATGTTGCACCTCGTTCCCTTCCTTCAGGGAACATGAGTTATGGTGCATAACTTTCAGGTTTGTGTGTTGTACAAAGGGAGCAGCACACCACAGCTGGGATTTCAGAAAAAAAAAAGTTGTGTGATTTTTTTTTTGTGGTCTTTTTTCCCCTACACTACATGAACAAATTATTTCAGCCCCATGCTGATATATTGAAACACAATGAGTCAACTAAAGGTCACATGTTTTACTGATTCTCCGTTGGATATGTACTTTAGTGAAAGAGGCGAATAGGCAGATAGAGAGCCGCAGACAGTTACAAAAGATTTTTTGAACTCAAAAGACAAATAAGATGTAAAGTATGCAAAAGGGTTTGAGGATCCACTGTTTCAGCCGTCTTTTCAATCTGTCGAATGTACTATACAGATCAATCCTTTGTCAGAGAGTCTTTATTGTCATTTGCACCGCATGTAGTACATGTGATGAAATGAGATTATGTACACAGGGTCCCAGTTACATCCAACAACAAAATGTAAGAGAAAAATAGTAATAACATCTAGGATATGAACTACTCATATTCAGAATTACATATATCTTAAAAATGTCCTAGAAGTCAAATTTCTGTTGAGGGTTCAGCCCAACATTTAAACTTGACCTATAGTACCTTTGTCATATGTGATATTTTCAGTTAAAATGCTTTAGTTACCCTCAGAATAAAATGATAGTTGTTCAGTAATATTTTAGTCAGACTGTTTAAATTTACAGCTATAGTGTCTCCATAGTATATCTGAATAATATAATGCCAACTGAAGCCAGTGCTTAACTTTATATATTCATGTACTGTAAATCTTTTTCATCTTGTTAATAGTTTTGTATTTAAACAACAACCAGCACACAACTTTTACAGAAATGCATCAATACTAAGTGCAGGATGGAATAAGAAATAAATAAATAAAAATGTTGCATTTGTAGCCTGAAAGTGTTCAGAGTCAGAGAAATGTCTGGGTTAGACAGAAACATGCCACCTTCAATATCAGGTGCTTATGAAACAAACTCTTGTGAAGGCTGTTAATCTTACTAGGAAGCAGCTGTAGGTTCGACGTGTGCTTTCTTAAATTGTGCAATGATCTGCTGATTGTTCACACAGCCACGTGACCTCTCCATGTGACTTTCACCAACAGCATCGATGGAGGACTTTGAAGTTAGTTGGAGCTGTGTGTTGTTGGTTGTTTTGTTTTTAAAGTAATGTTTGAAAGAGTGCAACAAACAAAGGATGCAAAGATGGAACAGACTCATGCAACTTCTGTGGGATAGCTGTAATTTGCCTCAGTTTTTATTATTAAATCTATATGCACTGTTTAACTATTTTTTTGTAAATAAAATCTAATTTCTTTAATGAAAAAAGAGCCTGCAAACAGGTTTATCATAACAGGCCCCCACTGTAAAATATTAATATAATAAAAATAAAAAAAAAGATAAAGATAAAAATACTGAAATGTAAATGATGAACTATAGTTAAATTTGTGTTAGGTAATTATCCCCTTTACTCTTTTTATTAGACAACTCTACTAGCTGCACTTTCTGCTGTTTGTTTGTTTATTTATTACCACCACCAACTACTACACAGCAACCAGTATAAGCAGCAACAAACACTCTGAAAGTGTGTTTCATCCTTTTTTATGTGGATGAATTGATAATTCACCGCGC
>JBBPBX010040009.1:4891-18253 GCA_038048925.1 Garcialebias charrua | reverse complement strand
TTCTCATATAGAAACGTGGATATTGCAGCTCAGTGCTATCACAGTTGGCAGTGGATTAGAAGCAACAAAGCATCCTGCTGAATGTCTCAAGAACAAATTTATTTATTACCATTTTTGTATTTTATTAAATTGTTTTTGCTATATATAATTACAGAGTAATTTTTTTAAACAAGATCTGTTTATGCATGGTCATTTTTATTGCATTGTAGTGCATCGAATCCCAGTGTTCTGAATCAACTAATATTTAATTACATTGTATTGTGATGTGTGACAGAATCTGTCTTTTGGTTGTTAGTATTTTTTTATTATCCATCCATCATCTTCTGTTTGTTCTAAAGTTCCACAGTCACCTCTTCCAGCTCTTCTGTGTGTGTGTGTGTGTGTGTGTGTGTGTGGGGGGGGGGCATGGCATTCCCAGGCCAACCAAAAGACATAGTCTCTCGAGCGTGTCCTGGGTCTTCTCCGGGGCCTCTTTCCAATTCAACATACACAAGGAAACTCCCTAGGGAGGCAACCAAGGGGGCCGCCTTGGCATCTCCTTAGCGGGTGTGCTCCATCCATCCATCCATCCATCCATCCATCCATCCATCCATCTTCTTCCACTTATCCGGGGTCGGGTCGCGGGGGTAGCAGCCTAAGTAGGGAGGCCCAGACTTCCCTCTCCCCAGCCACATGGAGCAGCTCCTCTGGGGGAATCCCAAGGCGTTCCCAGGCCAGCCGAGAAACATAGTCCCTCCAGCGTGTCCTGGGTCTTCCTCTGGGTCTCCTCCCGGTGGGACATGCCCGGAACACCTCACCAGGGAGGCGTCCAGGAGGCATCCTAACCAGATGCCCGAGCCACCTCAACTGGCTCCTCTCGATGTGGAGAAGCAGCTCATGACCATAGATGAGGGTGGGAACGTAGATCGATCGGTAAATTGAGAGCTTTGCCTTTTGACTCAGCTCTCTCTTCACCACGACAGACCGGTACAGCGCCCGCTTCACTGCGGACGCTGCACCTATCCGCCTATCGATCTCACGCTCCAGTTTTCCCTCATTCGTGAACAAGATCCCGAGATACTTAAACTCCTCCACTTGGGGCAGGACCTCCTCCCCGACCCGGAGAGGGCATGCTACCCTTTTCCGGCTCAAGACCATGGCCTCGGATTGGAGGAACTGATCCTCATCCCGGCCGCATCACACTCGGCTGCAAACCGCTCCAGTGAAAGTTGTAAATCACGAACTGATGAAGCCAGTAATTTGTTCAACAAAAAAAAAAAAATCATTTTGGTTATTTTTATTGTTATTATTTGCTTTTAGTAGACCATTCTTGTTTTTCATGCCGCATCCAGTTTTCCCTGCACTTCCTTGTGTCTCCTTACCTTTGTGTGTGAATACTGGATTCATTTATTTTTTGCTTGTGTTTATGTTATTGCTTTTGTTTATGTGACAGCTTTGAATTTTATCCATACATCCATCCATCCATCCATTTTCTTCAATTTTGAGTCGCGAGGATCACTGGTGCCCATGTCCACCTATCACTGTATGAGAGGTGGGGGACACTGACAGATCACAGGGACACATAGAGATAAACAACCATTCACTCTCTCACTCACACCTACGGACAATTTAGAGTTATCAATCAGCCTAACATACATGTTTTTGGTATGTGAGAAAACCAGAGTACCAGGAGAAAACCCATGCATGCATGGAGAGAACATGCAAAGTCCACCCAGAAAGGCCCCCGGACCAAGATTTGAACCAGGGACCTGTTCGCTGAGAGGTAGCAGCTCTACCAACTGAGCCACAGTGCTGCCCCATTATTTTATTTTATGTAAAAATAAGTTTCATGCTCTCAAGCTCATTGTGCTCAGTCTACAGTACATTCTTGGACCAAACCTGCAGTGATGCGACAGTGGATTTGTATCACAACTAAATCTGAATGTCTTTATTAGGGGTGATTGGTATCATATAGCAGTTTTTGCTGGTTATAAATCTTTATTGAATCAAATCAATAGCATTGTAGTGAGATTATTTTTGCAATGGCCACAGACCAGAGTCACAAACCTATAACACATTTTCTAGAGTTATCTTATGTGACAGATCAGTCTACTTTGTGTTGCACATGTTCAGTGAATAGTCAGTCAGAGATTCTTTATCACCATTTGCACCCCATGTAGTACATATGATGGAACAAAGTTATGTACACAGGTTCCCAGTTACATCCAACAATAAAATGTAAAAGAAAAACAGTAATAACATCTAAGATATGAGTTAAGAAAAACATCAACTAAAAATACACTAAGCACAAATAGCAAGGCATACCAGAATAGCAAGGCATGCCAGAAATAAATTATATTATTATTATTATTATTATTAATAATAATAATAATAATAATAATAATAATAATAATAATAATAATAATAATAATAATAATAATAATAATAAAGTGTTATGTGTTGTCATCATTATATATTTCCATGCAATGGCAAAATTGGTTCTCTGCATTTAACCCATTGCACCTGAGATACACCCAGGTGGAGCAGTAGTAATAATAATAATAATAATAATAATAATGTTGCAAATGCTATTTTAATAATGCAGGTGTAAGAATAATTTTCAGTTTGCTCAATTATTATATGTTAATAAGTGTACCAATTACAAAATACTGTTCTTGTTTAGCCAAGAAACTGCCAACTCTAACACAAAAGCCAAACAAGACCTGATAATAAATAATAAAAATTAAAGGCAAATTACATCAAATGGTTGTTAGGACTATGATATGGTCTCCTGCAGTCCACTAGCACCCAACGCTGCTGTGGTCATGCTACCAATTTTACAATGCAAGACATGCTACCTTTGTTGGATTTTTGATCAGTCAAATATATAAAGAATAAGATAACTGGATAAATGACTAGTGATAGCAGCAATAGAGTCAGAGTCAGAGTCAGAGAGAATTTATTGTCATTTGCACCGCATGTAGTACATGTGTTGAAAACGAGATTATGTACACAGGGTCCCAGTTACATCCAACAACAAATGCAAGAGAAAAACAATAATAACATCTAGGATTAACTAAGAGAGACATCAGCTAGTAATACACTAAGCCCTAATGTAGTAGAAAAACATCATTATAAACAGCAGCACGAACATGAGCAGATGGTCACAGATGAACGCAGCAACAAGAAACAGATCAGTATCAGCATGATGTGACATTTTGCAGTGTTTATTCTTATTATTTATTTATTCATGAGTCTGACAGCCTCAGGGTAGAAGCTGTTCCTCAGTCTAGTGGTTCTACATTTGATGCTCCTCAACCTCCGTCCCGAGGGGAGTGGTGCAAAGAGTGAGTGTGCTGGGTGAGTGAGGTCTTTCATGATGCAGGTGGCTCTTTTTCTGCATCTGGAGGTGTAAATGTCTGTGATGGTGGGGAGACTGACTCCCACAGACTTCTGTGCAGCCTTCACCACTCTTTGTAGAGCTTTCCTCTCTGCAACTGTGCAGCCTCCATGCCACACGTTGATGCTGGAGCACAGGACGCTCTCCACTGCACACCTGTAGAACGAGGTGAGGACTGAGCTTCTCAGACCGGCTCGTCTCAGCCGTCTGAGGAAGTAGAGTCTCTGATGACCTTTCTTGATCAGGCTGGTGGTGTTATTGCTCCAGCTGAGGTTATCATTCAAGTGTACACCCAGGTACTTGTAGCTGGAGACCACCTCCACCGCAGATCCACCTATATACAGTGGGGTGTGGGTGTGTTTGTTCCTTCTGAAGTCCACAATCATCTCCTTCGTCTTCTTCACATTCATGTGAAGGTTGTTCTCTTTGCACCAGCTCTCCAGATGTTCCACCTCCTGTCTGTAGCTGGATTCATCATTATCTGTGATGCATCCCACCACAGCTGTATCATCTGCAAACTTAACAATATGACAGCCTGGATGTGTGGCTGTACAATCATATATCAATAGAAGGGTAAATAGGGTTGTCACTTACATAGCAAAACATGGTGGTTACACTGGTTACAATGGGACACAGTATGGAGCAGTTGCATCATTTTCTCTGCTCTGAACAGATTGTGGTACAGTGTTCTTGAACCACTATTCCACAATTTTTGTTAGGCACCAAAACACTGTTTCAATTTTGCCATCCTTAGTAAGAACACATTTATTTCATTGGCTATCACAAACCCCCTTACATTATCTATCTGAAAATAAATATGCAGGTACCTAAAAAAGAATGTTCTTGAGAAGCCACATCCAAATCAGGGGTAAAGTAATTGCCTGTGATTTGTATATGACAAGGTTGCTGGGTGAAACAGACACTAGCCATGGCTAAAAGGGAAGGATGCCTTATTCAGCAGCTTATAACCAAAAGAGACAACCAAGTGGCTACAGGAGACATCACAAGCCTGATAAACCTGCAGTTTTATTAAATCAGGCACTTCCTCTTAGTGTTAATTTTCGCGTTGCGTCAGTCATGCACCAGAGGAACAGCTAACGACAAGACAGACTGGCAATTATGGGAAACACACCCACGTCTGCTCGGCCTGCTGTGAGCCTGCCTGGCCAGAGGGTGTATTGTGAGTAAATGTTGTGTACCAAATAATATCCTGTGGTTGCCAAATCTCCACCAAACATTGGGAAATTAGAGCAAATGAAGCATTGATCTACATGTTAACAATGTAAACTACATGGACAGTATGAATGAATTTGGTCTTCATTTCATGTTACATGCAATAAAGTGATCATTCAAAAACCAATCTAGATTTTACAAACAAAACTGTAACTACAGGAGAAGATACAGGTAGCCTGGGAATCTGTTGTTTCAATGGACTCAAATAATGGGATTTTAATTTTGCAGTGGTTTACTGTTAATAAGAAACAATAAAATAAAATAAAGTTGCAATGTGCACTTTTTATTCATTAAAGGAAAAAGATGTGCAAGAGTTTCTTCAACAGCACTTTTTCTATAGCTTCGTGTCATTATTTTTGTTTTGTTTTGTGGCCAACATACAAAAATTTAATCGGTGCAAGATAAATCTATGAAAATAAAACTATGATTAAAACAACAAAGAAAATATGGTTGTGGGCTCTGTCTATGCCCCAAAAAATGCATAAATACACATGGATTATCTATGATATGCAAAACAAGTTTCCAAAAGTTCACAAAGGACACTGGACTTCGCAGCCTAGCTGAGCTTCATGCTGTATAGCAGAACATATGCCAGTCGGCCATACAACTCATAGGTCTTCTACACAATCCATTATGGCAGCACACAATCTTGTCAAAATACTGACTGGTTAACACTTAAATGTTATTATATAAATGTATTTTAACAAATTATGGATATTTACAAGATATTTATCACGATAAATATTTTCCCACTGTTGTCCCTAGTGGATTTCCAGTCTAGTTCAAGGGCAAAAACAGGAAGTACCAAGATGCATTTAGGCAAAATCTAAGGAAAAAAAGAAAAAAAAAACCCATATTGACCAGAACAATTCTGCCTCCTAATGACTAAACCTCATAACTACACATAATATTGCTTTCAGCACATTAAGAGAGAGTCAGAGTCAGAGTCAGAGAGTCTTTATTGTCATTTGCACCGCATGTGGTACATGTGATGAAAACGAGATTATGTACACGGGGTCCCAGTTACATCCAACAACAAATGAAAGAGAAAAACAGTAATAACATCTAGAACTAACTAAGAAAAACATCAACTAGTAATACACTAAGCCTAATATAGTTGAAATAAACAGCAGCACGAACATGAGTTTGTATGAGCAGATGGTCACAGATGAACACAGATGAACACAGCAACAAGAAAACAGATCAGCATCAGTATGATGTGATATTTTGCAGTGTTTATTTTTTTTTTATTCATGAGTCTAACAGCCTCAGGGTAGAAGCTGTTCCTCAGTCTAGTGGTTCTACACTTGATGCTCCTCAACCTCCGTCCTGAGGGGAGTGGGGCAAAGAGTGAGTGTGCTGGATGAGTGAGGTCTTTCATGATGCAGGTGGCTCTTTTCCTGCATCTGGAGGTGTAAATGTCTGTGATTGTGGGGAGACTGACTCCAACAGACTTCTGTGCAGCCTTCACCACTCTCTGCAGAGCTTTCCTCTCTTCAACTGTGCAGCCTCCATGCCACACGTTGATGCTGGAGCACAGGACGCTCTCCACTGCACACCTGTAGAACGAGGTGAGAACTGGGCTGCTCAGACCAGCACGTCTCAGCCGTCTGAGGAAGTAGAGTCTCTGATGACCTTTCTTGATCAGGCTGGTGGTGTTGTTGCTCCAGCTGAGGTTATCATTCATGTGTACACCCAAGTATTTGTAGCTGGAGACCACTTCCACTGCAGACCCACCTATTTTCAGTGGGGCATGGGTGTGTTTGTTCCTTCTGAAGTCCACAATCATCTCCTTTGTCTTCTTCACATTCATGTGAAGATTATTCTCTTTGCACCAGCTCTCCAGGTGTTCCACCTCCTGTCTGTAGCTGGACTCATCATTGTTTGTGATGCATCCCACCACCGCTGTATCATCTGCAAACTTAACAATATGACAGCCTGGAAGTGTGGCTGTACAATCATATGTGAGCAGAGTGAACAGAAGGGGGCTCAGCACACATCCCTGAGGAGAGCCAGTGCTGAGGGTTATGGTGGAGGAGGAGAAGTTGTGGATCTTCACGGACTGTGGTCTGTCTGTTAAGAAGTCTAGTACCCAGTTACAAATAGAGGGGCTTAGTCCAAGTGTAGATAGTTTGTCTATCAGAGTTTGGGGGATCATGGTGTTGAAGGCAGATGTGAAGTCCACAAAGAGCAGACGCACGTATGAGTCCTTCTGATCCAGGTGGGTGAGAGCAGTGTGGACCACGGAAGAAATGGCGTCCTCTGTTGATCGGTTCTCACGGTATGCGTATTGATGAGGGTCCTCATTGATGTTGACGGTTGCCTTGATGTGGGACATGACCAGTTTCTCAAAACATTTAGCGACTATCGGGGTGAGGGCCACCGGTCTATAGTCATTCAGACCAGTCACTGTGGAGCTCTTTGGGACTGGGATGATGGTCGCGGTCTTCAGGCAGGTGGGAACTGACTCCAGTGCAAGTGAGGTGGTGAAGATGTCAGCCAGCACCTCACAGAGCTGGTCCGCACATTCCTTCAGAACTTTCCCTGGGATGTTGTCTGGTCCGGTTGCTTTATGAGGATTAATCTTTCTGAGACTGCCTCTCACTTCTGCTGCGGACACCCTGAGATGCTCTTCATCTGGTGATGAGGTGAGTCTGGTGCTAGCTGGTCTGTTTGGATCATCAAAACGTGCATAAAACTTATTGAGGGCATCAGGCAGAGATGGGTCCCTGGGGCATTGTTTGTTTTTGCCTTTGTAATCTGTTATGCATTTAATACCCTTCCACATGCTCCGTGGGTCTTGTGAGGTGAACTGTCCCTCGATCCTCTGTGCATACGTGGCCTTGGCCTTCTTAATGCCATCCTTCAGTTCATTCCTGCTCTTTCTCAGCTCCACTTTATCTCCTGACTTGAATGCAGTGTCTCTGGCTGCTAGCAAGGCGTGAACTTCTTTATTTAACCAGGGTTTCCGGTTCGGGTAGGATTTCACATATTTTTTTATGGATACATTTTCAGAGCATGTACTGATGTAACCCAGGACTGAGGAAGCGTACAGTTCCATGTCCACTGAACTTCCATCAGTGGCTGCTTCTCTGAAAACAGACCAGTTTGTCCTCTCAAAACAGTCTCTCAACATGGGGGAACTATCTTGAGGCCAGATTGTTATTTCTCTTTGTTCCGGCTTGGAGCGCCTGAGTGGGGGGAGTTCTCTTGGTGCCAGGATCAGAGACTCGTGATCGGAAGCTCCGAGCGGTGGGCGTGTCTTCGCCGTGTATGCCCCCTTTACATTTGTGAAGACTTGGTCGAGCGTTTTATCTCCTCTCGTAGCTGTGAAGACGTTCTTATTGAAGGCTGGGAGGGAGACTTGAAGATCAACGTGATTGACGTCCCCGCAAACAATGAAAAGCCCCTCAGGATATTTACACTGCAGCGAGGTGAGTAAGTCATGAATTTCTCCCTGGGCGTCATTAGCATTAGCATCGGGTGCTATGTAAATAGCTGTTATTAAAATCACAGCATGGTCGCGCGGAAGGTAGTGCGGCCTACATCTTACTGTGATTAACTCGACGGCAGCTGAACAAAGCCTTTTAATCACGGAACAGTTCGTGCACCAATCTTTGTGTACGTAAATACAAACACCGCCGCCTAAACATGTAGAACTGTAAATAGAACAACATAAACAATAAGTAACATCCTTTACATACAATATGTGTTACAAAAACAAAAAGAACAGTGTTTTAATACACCTGTAATTATTAAGGGATATATGTATACCTTAAAGGAAAATACCATTTTGGCTACTTATACATAGATTCCTTGTGAAATACCTGAAAATACTCTTTATTTTTGTTTAGTTGTATGGTAAATGGTAAATGGAGCTTATTTATATAGCGCTTTCCAGCCCCCTGTGAGGAGCCCCAAAGCGCTTTACAATACCAACCATCCACCCATTCATTCAGACATTCATACACCGGTAGTGGTAGCCTGCCTTGCAAGGCGCCATCCAGACCTACCGGGAGCAACTCGGGGTTAAGTGTCTTGCCCAGGGACACAACGACACATGGTGGGCGGACGCGGGATTCGAACCTCCAACCTTCCGATCGGGGGTCGACTGCCATTACCACTGTGCCACGGTCGCCCCATATGTATGGTTATGTATGTATACGTATGGTTAACTGTAGAGACAAACCTGATCACAGATTGTGTTCTGCTACTCTTCATCTTCATTTAAGAAACATTTGTAATTTCTAGAAAGTATTTATAACTTCATGTTTAAATTACATATTTGCTCAGACTACTTGTTCAGAACTTTAAATTTGAGGTTGTTTAGAACTTGGTATGGGTCTTAAATGACTTGAAACTTGACAATATCTGATTCACTCCTTTTGCTTTGTCCACCATAATTTGTATTGCTAGCTGCCTTGAAAGGTTCAGCAATAATATATTTCCCTCAGTTATTGTGCATGTTTGTAAAGAGCCTGTAGCTGTGTTTCCATCCATTTTCATTTCGATTTTTGAGCTAATTTTTGAAATCTCGCAAATATGTAAATACAAATTAATGCGAAGCAGAAGTGTTTCCATCTACTCTGCTTGTAGCGCATCTACCAAGCCACGCACAGCGTCATTACGTCAGACGTCAGCGTCATTACGTCAGACGTCAGCACTGCGCATGTCTACAGTAAACAGGAAGTAGCGGTTGAAAACAGAACCCGGCCACACATCTCGTCAAAATGGAGAGAATATTTCAGGTACGTGTTGCTATCGGGCGAGTTGTATTTATTCTGTCATGCCAACTAGTTTTAGCGATGTTACATGTTGTCCGGAGCGGAAACAGCTGATCAGTCACGTGACGTGAATGTTCGCTTCGGCAGCACGAGTCGGCAAATCTGTTTCCATCTGTCGTTGTGCGCATCTGCTCATTTCCGAACATCCCAAAAACCACCTCAAGCGAGCGTATAAACTTTTTGGCGAACTTGAGAAAGTAAATACGGATTTTGCCGTTTCCATTAAGCTTTTCTGCTGCGATACTTCAAAATGCGCAGCTAGAAACCTTGATGGAAACACGGCTAATGAATCAATGAAACAGTGCAATGAAGCAAAGTAATAAACCAATGACAAACATAATTACTATAACAGTTGATTTTTACACAAAAAAGTGATAAAGTTGATGCAGTAGTAGCTGAGAGCCATCCCTATAATTAACAGATCACAAGAGATCTTTGTTTGCCTTTGTTTTGTTTCAAAACTTGAGAGTAGGGCAACAAAAGAGGCATGCTCCTGCAAGGAATGCTTGTTTCGTTATCTCCTTCGTTCTCATTTAACATTTTAATTGCTTCAGTAATATTCCAATTAAATGGAGATTAAATTAAAGAGTGATTAAGTTCTCTTTGGGTCAAAATGACCCATGGTGCCTCATTTTAACACAGCCCTTGTGGATCATTTTGACTATAGTACAGCAGAAAGGTTAACATTGTAATAAAATTAAAATGCTTTTTTTTGTGTAAAGTTCCCATTGCAAATAAATCTTATTTGTGTGATAGTGTGCATTTGATCCTGAATGTTTATAAGTATAACCTAATATAAAACATAATATTGTGGTTTTATACCTAGTCATATCAGGACTATTAATACCAGTCTAAAAATGTATACAAACACAAACACAATTTCTTTTGAGACACCAAGCTGTTTTTTTTTTTTTTTCCTTTTCTTCCCATTTATAGCAGGCAACTGTCCTGGAATGTAGCTCAAGCTCAAATGAGGGGAAAAAGATGCAGGTAGGAAACAGTACAGGGAAAAGTGTGAACTTTTAGCTCTGGTTGCAGCCCAGTCTGAAAAGCTGCCAGTGTGAATAGGCCCAACTGTGAATTCCCTACTGAGATGGGCTCGGTCCAGAGGGATTGCAAGCCAATCTCCAGCCTGCTCACCTACCTGAGAACAGCTGCAGGCTCCATCTGCCAGCTCCTCATCAAACTCTTAAATCCCTCAGCCAGAGGGTTTTCAGGGTTTGATGAAATCAGGAAGACATCTTCAGTGGTTGTCTGTAAATATGCATACATGTCTCTTTTTGTGAAATCTGTACTGACAAGGGAGAACACACAAAGACCACTTGGAACATTTTTGTACTCACTTAAAATAGTCTATAATTGGAGAAGAAAGACCCCCCTGTTTCATCTTAATCTATCTTGTTAAGGGTGCATGTGAACACCTACATTTCTTCAGACTTTTCAAAATTTCTGTTGGTTAGCAGATGCAACGATTGGATGTCATGTTAAAAAATAATAATAATAAAAACACCATGAAGAAACAGGCAATTTGTGGACACATTACTCAGAGTAAGTAAGGCAGTGTTACATCTCAGTCACCTTCACGTCTAAATTTCCAAGTGGACATTTGCAAAGATGCCAACAAAAAACAAATGCATCAGTTTTGCGCGAAAAAAGTGTGGCGAGTCCACAGATATTTGAACAAGCAGATACAAATTTTATCTTATTTATATTAAAACCATAATATAAATAGAAAAAAAATAGACACTTCTTTGTAGTTTTTTTTCTTCTCAATTTACGCTTTGTAATTGTGTCTGTGCATTAATGGGAAAAAAAATGAAGATGCAGCCGTCAGTAAAAGTGCTGAGGCCAGGAGTATTTTCTTCCTGACATCAGCAGTAGAGCCTGCATTTTGCTGACAGACAGACAAACAAACAAGTATTCTCACACAGACACAAGCAATTCCATGATCACCCACCTTTTCTGCCAGTGTGTAAAGAGTAAAGATTTTAAGCTAGATAACTTTAATGTAAGCAGCTGGAATCTTTTTCTTCCAAAATATGTCTGAGCTGATTCCTAAAGATAAGGTGATGAGCTCAGTCATCCACAAACAGCACAGTTTATTTGAATCACATTCATATTAAAAGGAGCTACTAGAAGTGTTTTGTGCATCTTATAGAAATGCCTTTCAACAAAGTCATTGTTGACAAACATCAATGAAGACCCAAGACACCCAGGACATATTTTATAATTCTGTAGGTTTAGAAGCACCTTGCTTTCTGACCTAAAGAGTTGTGATGTCTGCAGCTCTCTGCTCAAACTGCTTCACCCGGTCTGTCAAGGATGAACGGCAGAAAATAAATAATCAAATGGATTTTGACTGGTTTTAAATGTTCCTCAATGACTTTAGAAGGGAGTTCTGCCCCCTCCTATATCTCTGATTTGCTATAGCCGTATGTCCCACCACATTCTCTGAGGTCAGCAGACCACATGCTTCTCACAGTTCCAGGAACTCAAGTGCAGAGGTGACAAGGCCTTCTCTGTCGCAGGCCCAAGACTTTGGAATGAGTTACCTCTGCTTGTCAGACAGCCCCCTCTACAAATAAAGTCTGGGCATGTAAACTTTGGCTTCCGTACCACTTGGGCGGACAAGCCAACAGAACTGAGCAGAGGGCCTGTTTCGTCAGGCTCGCTTCTGTCTTGTGTCACGATTCGTCGAAGAGGTCCTCTGTTGGACCGCTTGGCGGGGCACAAACCTGTTCCTACTCCAGGACTGACCAGCCTGGGGTGGGCCCGGTGGGGGGTCTCTGCCCCCACCCACCAACATACAACTCCATGTTGTATGTTGCTTTGTGCGTTGCCTGTTTTCTATTTGTTCAGCACTTTGGTTGGCCTTGTCGCTGTTTTAAGTGCTTTATATATAAAATTGTATGGTATGGTAATATATTTAGACAAAACCGGTGTCAGAAAACATATGCACGTCATGTATTTTTTTCGGTCAAAGTTGTAAAAGTGTATAAGCCATATTATTTTGTCATCCCACCTAGTTAATTTTAACTGCCTATTCTCTCTTTAGGCACAGAAGCACATCACTTTGATTCGATAGTTCATCAGGGTTTGTGATTGCATTACTTGACAAATTGGGTTACCTTTAATTGCAATAAATGACCTCAGTTTGATACATTAGCACAGCCTCAGATCAGCGTTGGTTCTGTGTCCAGTAATGCTGACCAGCCCAGGGCCACGGCAAAACTACATTAAACTTTAAACTAGTACTTTGACAATTAGTCTGTAAGACCAACATACATGATAAAATTAGTCTTACCTCAACATGCATGGGGGGTTTATTTGCTGTATTTTTAATCTATGCAATGATTGAAACAATTAAGAATTGTCAGTCCAAATGTTAAATAATATTTAAACTTGTACATTTTCAGGAGCCTGCACAAGTCAGCTACAGATGTAAGCAAACAAACAACATAATTACAAGAAAAAATGGATTAGAATACGTGCATCACATCATGGACCAAACATTCATTCACCAGTTTCTAACTGTTGTTTGCTCTTGATGCCATAAAGAGTGGACTGAGTCATGACTGTGGCTATCTGTTGAATTCATGTCTTTATCTGATTAAAAGCAGCTGAATGTGCACACTTCTTGATTACCTTCATTTTATGTTTGTTCTCTACATCATTTTTGTTTCAGTTGGTAAAACACGTTTGTTGTTTCCACTGTCAGTGGTAAATTTTTCTTAGGGATATGTTAAATTTCATTGTAATTTATTCATAATGAATACCCTGATGCATGCTCAATAATCCAGGTAGAAAAATCTAAAAAAAGCTAAGTCTGGTCCTCTGAACATTCAAAAAAAAAAAGAAAAAAAAAAGCAAAAAATAGATGATCTGTGTTCGAACCTGTATGCTTCACACCGGGTTAGTCTTTATCTATATATATATATGCTTATATTATATACCGATATATATATA